>JAQIFP010000057.1:37223-51682 GCA_030141585.1 Ophryocystis elektroscirrha
TATATTTATATATATATTTATATATATATTTATATATATATTTATATATATATTTATATATATATTTATATATATATTTATATATATATTTATATATATATTTATATATATATTTATATATATTAATATATATATTTATATATGTATATATACATAAATATATAAATACTTTGTATATCCCATAAAAGAAATATAAGGAATATTTGAACGTGTAAATATATTTATCTAGTATTTATATAGTTTATGATATAAATGATGAGTCATATTTGTTAAATTGTACTATATTTCAAGAGAAATAATTTAGTAGGAAAAATTGATACTATTGTTATAATTATCACAACGTTACTATATACCTTTCAGTTTAATTAAGTTGTTAACAGAACTTTAAAATATTTAATTCAAAAAGATAAAAACTATGTGTATTTTCCTCTGGAAACGGCGGATGTGTTAAAAAAAAAAAGTTGTTTTGTTTCACAAGATTTCTCTAAAGACATGAAATTATACCGTTACACTTCTGCTTTTGTACACCCATTTAAGCTTCCTGACGGGTATAAATGAGTTATTTTAAATGAATAAAAATGTAGATTTTCCTTAGCCATCGACAAAGAGCGATTTATTCCTTCAGAGATCTTTTTTTCCCCTGAAAATTACTCGGTTTCCGGGAAATACATTGTATGTGAATAAGCAGCAAATATATCAAGCCCATTAGGACTATGAACTAACATTACAAGAAGCAATCGGAAAAGCTTTTTTGAATGCACCGATGGATATAAGGAAAGTACTATTACAATCCATGGTACTGGGAGGGGGTCCAAGTTTAATGCCTGGTCTTGATTCTCGGTAAGAAATATTCAAAAATCAATTTATTTCTATAGTCTTAACAAAGAAGTACATTCTTGGTACCAAATCAATATTCTTGGTAATAGAAACCAAAGTGATAATTTTGAGTAAGTTTTTAAGTATCTTTATTAATTATCTTAGGAGACATTACGTCTATACAGATGCTAGATCGGATTTATCTGCATTTAGAGGAGTTTCTCTACAAGGTTAATTTATAAAAAAAAAAAAAAAAAAAATTAGGTGCTCTGAATGTTCATAATAATCATTCTTGGTACACTAAAGAGCTATTTGAAGAAGGATTTCGAACTATTAATTTCTAATAGTCATTCAATTCATTAGGAATAATAACATCATCTATTTTAAGTATCATTTTTACGACCTATAAAATATTTTAAAAAAGAATTAGTTACTTGTGTAGCTAAAGCAATCTGATTTTCCTTGGACGCGAAAGATTCCCAGATGTTTAAATCTCTCATGTCAGCAATACTTGTTTCACCAAAGCAATTTATTCCCAAAAAAGAGTTTTTTTCTTTGATTTGTTGGGCCTTTGTATGTGTCAAAGCTTCAATTGGGTCCATTCCAGAGTTATCAGCTAAAGCTTCTGGAATCACCAAAAGGGCATCCGCAAACGCTCGAACAGCGTATTGATGTACTTGTAGCTGACTTGTACTTTGCTCCTCTACCGCAATAGAGGCACTTATTTCTGGAGCACCACCCCCTGGTAACAATCGTCCATCGCGTATGAGATTTCTAATAAATAAAAAAAAAAAAAAAAAAAAATTACCGCACACAGCAGAGAGCATCATGAAAACATCTTTTTGCTTCTTCAACTACCATTTCGTTGCCTCCGCGTATAATAACAGTGACACCTTTGGAATTAGAGCAACCTAAAAAAAAAGTAAAAAAAAAAAAAAAAAAACCTTCTATTATAACCATTTGATCTTTATCAGTTGCAAGAGTAACTTCAGATATTTTCTTTGCACTTCCAAGTTTTTCAGGGGATAAATCTTCAAATCTAGACACAATTGATCCGTTTGTAGCAATGGCAATAAGCTCTAGCTCTACTCCACCAACCCAGCGTACTGCAGGCAAATTTTTTGTGAGTAATAAATGATTCGCTTCATCATCAAATCCCCACTGACAAATAACCTGAAGATAATAACATTAGAAGGAGTCATAAATTTGCTTCAATTGAACAATTAATATAAATAAAAAATGATTTACTCAATAATCAATAAACTCCATATTATGCTAGTTTATTATTATTAAATAAAAAGTTTTTTTTTTTTTTTTTTTTTTAAGAAATAACTTACAAAGTTAGCTCCGGAATCTTGAACTGCTTTAACCATATTTTCGAAATATTCTTGTTCGGCTTTTTGTAATTCTTTAAATGTTTCGACATCTTTGATATCAAGTTTATGTTTTGTTTTCGGTTTAGGCTGAATTAGTGTTTTCTTTTTTTTTTTTATTTCTTACGGGCTCAAATGGACAAGTTAATATAGCAATTTTAGCGTCTTCAACAACTTTGGGCATTTGGGGGTGAGAGAAATCTTTATCCAAGACTATGCCATTTACTAAATGTGTATCTTCAAGTTTGCCTCCTGGCTTTCCTTCAATCTAAAAGATAATAAAAAAAAAAAAAAAAGAACCTTTATGAGTTCTAGATTAATATCTCGTCTATCAAGATCTGCAATAGCTAAAACAGCTTTCACTGCTATTTCCGCTAACTGTTTTTGACAATAATTGACGACTTTTGAACCTAAAGCTGTCATAGCGGCCATAATCCTAAAAAATGAAATGTGATCTGTTTTGCTTACAAATATTCTTGATTTTTGCTTTCTATAACATTTAGTTCTGCTATTTTCTTTAAATGGTTGATAGCTATTTCTGCTGCATATTCATATCCGTCTGCTATAACTAATGGATGGATTCCCTAAAAATTTAAAAAAAAAAAAAAAAAGGTACTTTATCAAGTAATTTAGATGCTTGTTCCAAAAGAGCTCCTGCAAGTATCACAACCCCTGTTGTACCATCCCCTATTTCATTATCTTGAGATTGAGATAATTCTACAAGTAATTTAGCGACTTGATGGTCAATCTACAGGAAAAAAAAAAAAAAAAAAAGATTACCTCCATTTGATTCAATATAGTTGCACCGTCATTAGTAACTGTAACATCTCCATCAGCACTACATATAATTTTATCCATGCCTTTGGGGCCAAGAGATGTTTTTAATGTACTTGCAATAGAAGCAGCTGCAAGTATATTTGACTTTTGCGCCTCTAATCCTTGAATTCTTTTCTTTTTTTCTTGTTCTCGTAGTATAATAAATGGATTTCCATATTCATCAATAGCTAAACTCATTTTTTTTTTTTTTACCTATTGGGTTTTAGGACTATTATGTGCTCTTTTCTATATACGTGTATATGAAAAAAAAAAAAAATTAAAATTTGTTATCAATCACTGAGGCATTTATTTTGTTAGATTGTAATAACTTTGGCAATAAATTCTCATCAATGTCATTAGAATGTATATCAGATATTCTTAAATGCTGTTTTAGTATAGTACTGATGTTTTGTAATTCGTATATAAATCTAAAATTTTTTTACATAAATAAATTTCGTACTTTTTATAATTTTGATAATTATTCATAATGTATTTTTCAAACGCTTCAGCCCACTATAATGTTATATATATATAAAAATCTTTTACTTGGACAAATTTAACATTTTGTGCGGTCTTAATTGCTTTGAAACTTTCTTTCTTGGTCTCATATTCTGCTTTGAGATCCTAAAGTTAATTAAGAATAAATAAAAAAAAAAAGAATACTTTTATTTTTTTTTGGTATTCGTGAACCAAAGCTTCATCTTCAGACTTCATTTGTAACGTCTTAAACCCTTCAACCGACTAAAGATTAAATAAAATTATGAATCATACCTTTTGAATTTCAGCTTTTACAGTCTGTAAATCTTTAGTACGACCTTGTATAGCTGTTATTTTTCTTTTCGTATCAGATACGCTTTGTTTAATTTCTTCAATGGCCTGCGTACATGTATACATGTATATATATTTTTACTTTTATTTTTAGTTGAATAGAGCTTTCAGTATTTTTTAGTTTTTTTTTTAGTTCTATTATATTTTTTTTTTGGATTTCATCGTCTTTTCGAGCATTTTCTAAGCTGTCGTTTAAATTTTCTAGCCATTGGAACCAAGGAATTGGAAATATCTAAAAAAAAAGTATTTATTATTCATTGATATATATTTATTGAAGTTTACAGACAGTGTCTAATAAATATTGCATATTTTATTTATTGAAGTGTGTATTTTGCTAAGCTTGGTAGTACTTTTTTTATGAATAATACAATAAATGTTCGTATTTAACCTACAATTATATCTGAAAGGAGTTTTTGGAAATGTTCCATTGCATTAAGTATTTGAATATCTTTGACTGTAAGCGTAGGTTGGGTTTTTAAATAATTTTGAACAGCATCTTTGATAACTTCGTCATTGAGAAAGTCAAGATGTAACTTTGGAATATTTTTAAATAACATATTTTGGCTAGTCGCATCTTTTTTTTTGAATATTGAGCAAATTATCTCGATTGAGTTACATAGAGCACCAAAACAACTGTGTACTGCGTTTTCTATCTCTTTTGTCTATTAAGCACAATTTAAAAATAAACTTTCGTTACTAAATTCTCATATCTTTGTTTATTTCCATTAAAACTTTCAATTTTATCCTGCTTAAACTTTAGGGTTGTTTCCAACAAAGATATTTTCCTCAGTAAATTTCCCACATCCTCTTTAGATATCTAGAATATATTTATTTATATATTTCAAGTATATATCTATACATTATATATCCATATACATTGTATATATATATATATATATATATATATATATATATATATATATAATATACATAATTTATAATAATAATCATAAAGAAGAATTAACTAAGGATAAAACCCAAAAAAAAAAAAACATACCCCTTGTTGAGCAATTATTAGCTGTAACTTTTCCTCTTCGTGTTTAAAGTCTTTAAGTTGTTCAGTAAAAATGTCACATTGTTCTTGTAATGCATTGATGTTTTGAACCTAATGAAACCATGAGTTAACAAAAAACGTTACAAATTCTTGTTTCCTTTGAAGACCTTCTTGTATAGAATGATCAATGTAATCCTGTTCACGTAAATATGCTTGGATGCCATTGGTTTTAGCGTCTGTATATCATAAAAAAAAAAAAAAAGTACCTATATCTTCTAAAATTTTTCTTTCTGCTTCAACTTTTCTTAATGTCTGTTGATAGCTGAACAATACATCTTGCTTATATTCTTCTAATTTAGATCTTATTTGAGCAACGGCACAATCTGAAAGAAGCTATCTACTTACGTATCAATATTACCAACTATTGAATTGATACTATTTTGATCTATAGTTCCCTCAGATCTGCGGTACATCAAATACCCAGCATGAAGCGTTTTTATAGCCATTGATAGCGAGTTTCCCATTTCATTGATATTTTGGTCTATAGAAACTTGCCAACGGGGTGAAAAATATGCAGCAACTTCCACTGAAGCATTGTGTGGCGTATTCAGATCGCTAAATTCATAACTGGATAAACCTCCTATAGCACGTGGAGTTTGTGTCGAATTGGAAATAACTAATTCAGGTTCAGAGTTTGGGATTCTAGATAAATTTTTTAAAACCTAAGTTTTTTTTTTTTTTTGTAAACTTACAATGTCGTCCAAATTTAATAAACATACAAACCATGTTAGTGCAGCTAAATGTTGTGGCCATGTAGAAACAGTACATGGCGAAATCATGTGAGATTTCGCTAAGTTGCCTGGATATCTATAATCTTTTTTTTTTTTTTTTTTTTACCCAATGTCTTTATAAAATTTAGGGATACGCGACTCAAATTTTATGCATTCATAAGCATCCATAGGACCCAATTGACGACAGCAAAATTCTAAGATAGTTTGGTAAGTTGTTCTAGAAGAGCATTTAGCTATATCACTAATACGAAATCTTCCAGGGAAATTTTTGGATTCAAGGTATCTAAATATATTAAATAATAAAACAAACTATTTTATATTTGAGATATTTTAATTTTTGTCATTTTAAGCTATTTATAATAATTTTTTTAATAAAACATTTTTAATAAAATGTATCTTATTGAATATATACTTTAAAGATATATATCGTTATATTTATCTATATTTATATTATATATATAGATTGATACTAAAAGTTTCAACAACTCATAATATAAAAAGAGTATATACGATTTTTATATAATTTCACTACTATTATAATAAAGTTATTTTAACTTTTTTTTTTTTTTGTGATAAATGTGGTGTTGCTTAAATAAACATAGTTTTATATTATGACAGTGTTAAATTAGAAAAAGTAGTAATATTTGTATCACCTTTTAACCACCGCAGCGGCTGCTCTCCTAACTTCTTCACGGCTATATTGAGACGGATCTACTGTAACATTTTCGTAATTTTCAAATGTATTTTCTTGCAATCTTGACCTAGATACAGAAGCCGCATTATACCTGGGTGCTGAAAGCGGCCCTCTGTAACGATCAGTAGAATATAAAGACTCATCTAAAATTTTTTTTTTTTTTTGTAAAGTGGAAAGAAAAAATGTTTAAAACGTACATGGATCAACTTTAGTATTATCAAATTTTTCTAAAGAGTTTCGTGATCGAGGAATTAAGTTTTTTATACTGTGATCCATCATTCTGATTTCATTGGATTTTTGATCTAATTTGTAAATATTATTTTTGGAGGAGGTTTCTATATAATCTATGGATTCTTTTTCGGAAGAAGAGCAAAGTACTATTTGTGGTACAATATCTGGTTCTGTGATGGGTGGTGCATCATTGGACATTGCTTGTAGTGACAATCTTTTGAATTGTTTTAAAGTTTGATCATTTCGTGCAGACTGCTGTATTTGTTCCGATAAAGACTGATTTCCTTCTATGAATGATTTTTGAAGCGAAGAAAACTCAGCGGTAATATTATCGGAATCTATTAAATTAGAATAGGAATCTTCTTTCGGATATACTGCAAAGTTATTTGAGAAATTCGTGCGTTTGGATGAATTACGATTCGAACGACCGGAAGAATAACTTGATCTTGTAATTAAACCTTGTTCCAATGACGCTCTATTAATCATAGCTTCTTCAATAGAAAGCTGTTGCTCGTCGGTACATTGTCTGAATATTTCACTGGGCATAACTGGAGTTTCCGCGTTATATATTGGAGATATTTTATCATTCAATAAAGGCGTATTTATAGATGAATTATGTAACTCATTGTTGCTTGTTATTATTGAGCTTTGCGACACACTACGCTTAGGCAAATTGGACGAACTCAAACCATCTAAACGTTTTATATTTACTTTTGTGCGTAGCGCTTGACTTCGTTTAGGCAAATCCGTATAAAAGTTTCGCTTAGTTAGCTGATCAATAACAGAAAGAGATCTTATAGTTGATGAAATCTGTTTCATATGTGAACCTGGAGTATTCGATAAATTTCGATTACGTGATGAACGTAATTCGGATGATACTTTTGGCGTTAGTCTGGAACCTATGAAATAACACTATAAAAACCAAATAAATCTTACTTGATTTTACAGAAGGAGTTTTTGGTGCATTTGAACTATACATATTATATAAATTTTGCTATTTTAATATCCACTTTTCACTGTTGCCCACACGCTCTGCAAGAAATTCTCATTATTTGACTAAAGACATAATTTATATCAACAGACCTTTTAATTAACAAATTCACTTAATTTTCAATTAACTTGTATAAATTAGCAAATAAACAAGCTATTTATACAAACTACTCATATTCAATAACAATTAATAATAACTGGGTTTTATATTTTTAGTATTGACCTTGTTTAATTATTTTTTTGGACTTGCTTCAAATTGTGTTAGTATATATAACAAAATGCTTACAATCTCAAATTTTGATATATAATGTTAAAACACAGTTCACTTATTCATTCATTTATTTAATAAAATGTAATTAATTTTCAGTTCAGATATTTTTTTTGAGTCGGAAAAACGACTTTGTCTAGCACTCTATAAAGATACATAAATTACCTAAATTATAACAAAAGATTAAAAATAAAAATCTCATCTACTGTATGATGAAATATTAATAGAAATGTTAAATATTGATTCTAAGTACATTTAGTACTTAAATAGCATTTTTCAAGTTTCTAGCTTGATTGAATACAAAGTTTTTAATTTTTTATGAATTTTCAGCAACTTTTGCACCAAGAGATTCGGAGGGGTGCTTCTATTTAAACCAGAAGAGATGTATCTGTATCAAAGTGTATCAGATAAAATAAAATACTATGAATATGAGAAAACGTTCAAGTATGTTAAATTATTTATCTGTTTTACTATGCTTTATCGCAACACACCGGTCACAGGAAACCAACGATAGTGTAACAGAACGTTTACTTCAAGAGTCAACAATAGACTTTCTTAATTTAAACAGCTCTGAAAATCAACCTGCATTTATTTCACGCAGTTTGCAAGAAAGCTCTGATTTTGATGGTAGCCAAGCAGCTCAAGACGCTAGATTTTTATTTCGTGTTATGCAAGAAGAAGGATTAGAAGGTTTATTAAGAGCCATGCAACAAGAAGGTCAAGAAGATCTTCTTAGGGCTCTACAAGAAGGAGAAGAAACAGGTTTACTTCGAGCATTGCAAGAGAATCCAGAGGAGTTATTCCGAGCCATGCAGGAATATCCTGAATTGTTTCGAGCAATGCAAGAAAATCAAGAAGATTTATTCAAAGAAATTCAAGAAAGTACAGCTAGAGAAACACAAGAAGTAGAAAATATGTTAGAAGAACAAGAGGATACTCCATTCAGATCTAATATGAGAAGAGTACTTCAAGATTCAAATGAAAATGATCCTAGAGCTTTACAAGAAGATTTGTTAATAAGAGCTATGCAAGAACAGTCTGCGGAAAACACATTTTCTGAGCAAGAATTAATGCAAGAACAAAACAATGGAGCGCAAAGAAATTTAAAGCAGCCAATATACACAAGCAGTTTAATTGGGTTTGCTCCAAGAACTTCTCAATCATTGACTGGAGCTAATCAACCAATTGAAACTACATCAATGCAAAATCATTTTGTCATGCCTACTAACATTATTATTCCAGTTAATACTTTTGTGCTGCAAATCCCTGAAAATAAAACAAATTTTAGTGAAAAAGCAGCTTCAGAAATAGTCAAACAAACTATTGATAGCATTAGTCAAGACTCTAACATAGTATTTGTGAGCAAAGAAAACACATCTATTGTCACGAAATTACCACAAAACATGTATGAAACACGCCCTGATCAAGTTGAAAACACCGCTCAAATAAATGAATCTAATAACACAGAAGTAACTGACTTAGTAATCGAGCAACCTCAAGTTGAAGATATTCAACCTCAATTAGAAGAAGCGCTTCCAGAGTTTGCAGAAACTAAGGTTGAATTAGAAGAAGCGGTTCCAAAATTTGCAGAAACTAAGGTTGAATTAGAAGAAGCGGTTCCAAAATTTGCAGAAACTAAGGTTGAATTAGAAGAAGCGGTTCCAGAATTTGCAGAAACTAAAATTGAATTAGAAGAAGCGGCTCCAGAATTTACAGAAACTAAGGTTGAATTAGAAGAAGCGGTTCCAGAATTTGCAGAAACTAAGGTTGAATTAGAAGAAGCTGTTCCAGAATTTGGAGAAGCAAAAGTAGAATTAGAAGAAGCTGTTCCAGAAAAAATTCAGACAAAAATTGAAGAGGAACCAATAAACAAGGTAGAAGAGCCCATTGAAGAGGCGGTTCAAGAAACTTCTGAAATTGAAGAACCCTCATTCGTACAAACCCCAAATATGAACGAAGAGCAGAATGAAACAGCTCTAGACGCTGAAAAAGAACAAGGTGAATTTGTGAATAATTCAAGTCATGAAAAAGAACACACTGAATCCTTAGAGACTAAGGACAAAAACGAAAATGTTGAAAACTCTGTAGAAAAACCGGTTGAGCAAAAATTGCTAGATATTGATGAATGGTTTCCTTACTTAAAAACTAAAATTTTCCCCCAATTTACGAGTAAAAATGCTTCAAACAAGTATCATTTTTATACGTTCATGAACGGTTCATCTAAACAACACAATTCATTTAGAACTGCACCTTATATAGAAGATGCCGCACTTGTATATAAACCTGCGAAACTCGAGAATATTGTTTTTGAAACAATACAAGAACCTAAAGAAACATTACTTGTAAATACCGAACATATTCATGAAAATGAAACGCCTGTCGTAAATGAAGAGTCCCAAATAGTCTCTGAAAAAGCATCAACTGATAATTCAAATATTGAGATTAAGGTAGAGGAAACACCTGCCCCTGAAGAATCAGCTAACAATTCTGAAGAAACGATTGCAGCTCAAGAAATAAATGCCGATGAGCAAACAGCTAATTCTGAAGAGACACTTCCGTCTGAAGAATCAAATTCAACTGAAGAATCAATTTCAACTGAAGAATTAAAATCAGCTGAAGAATCAAATTCAACTGAAGAATCAATTTCAACTGAAGAATTAAAATCAGCTGAAGAATCAAATTCAACTGAGGAATCAATTTCAACTGAAGAATTAAAATCAGCTGAAGAATCAAATTCAACTGAAGAAGCACGACTCACTGAAGAAATAACTGCCACTGAAGAAGTTGAAAAATCTGAAACATCTAATAACTCAGCAGAGTCAGAAGATTTGGAAACCTCAAACATGACAGATAACATCACCGTTGTAGACGAGCCAGTGGTTGAAAGCTCTGACGATGAAACAATACAGAATGAGGAAGTTAAATCTTCATCAAGTAAAGAAATGAATGTTCTATACGAAGGAAAAGTTAGTTATCCTCTTCAAGAATTATTAGAAAAAATCTTGGCAATAAAATCTAAGTTTGAGCTATCCAAAAGCGAAGCTCCAACAAATTGCTACCCTGGTAATAAATCATGGAACTGCAGTAAAAATTTACGTGAGCCAATACACGACAGTTTAAAGTCAACAGTGAATGAGGTTAAAGCCACCATGAGCCAAATCCACAATAAAATGCAAAAGCTAACTGGTATAAAATTAGCAGCCAATATTGACCAAGAAGGTTTGAGTGCAGAAACAGTTATCAAAATGAGTGACGAAGCTCAAAATGAAACCGTTGAAGATGTTGAGTTAGCTGATAAAAGCCCTATGTCATTTATTGAAAGAGCTCATGCAAGCTTAACTAAAGTTTTAGAAGAAGCACGTTTAAAAGGAAACGAATTATTTAATCAACCAAATCAGCAAATATCTACCGAAGTCCCTGAAGCTGAAGAAAAGGAAATTATTCAAGAAACTGTAATCAATCCAGAAGAACAAAATAAAATCGACGAAAATGACATCGAGGTTATTCAAGAAAATGTCCAAGAAGAAGTTTTAGAGGCAAATAATGAAGAAATACGTAAAACTTCAGCAGATATTGAGTCAGTTGAGTTTGAAGTTTTAAACGATAATATTGTCGAAGAGACTGCAGGAAAAGAAGTTGAAAATTCCAATGTTGAAGAGTTTGAAGAGTCTACGGTAGAAGAATACGAAGACTTTGCAGAAGATGATTATGAAGAAGATACGGAAGAAGATACAGAAGTACAACTTGATTATGCTACAATGGCACCAGTTGAAAATGATGCAGAAAACGAAACTGTAGATTACGAAATTGATCCTGAAGAGACTGAAGCCAGTTTAAACCTAATCAGGAAAATAAAGAGTAATTTACGGAAGTCACACAAACAAAATGGAGCGGTGAAAGAAATCGAATCAATTATTACTGAATCTATGAATGAAGTTCCTATGCCTAAATTATACACAGAAAACGATAGTATTTATAGATTTGACTCATACGCCACTTTACCAACAGATATTGAAATTGAAGATGCTTATGTAACACATCGTAATGAAAAAAAATACTGATATTATTATTAGGTACCTCACAAGAGATACAATCAGGTTTGGCCGCCTTCTGAGGCTTCACTAAACTATATCAGTGATTCAACTAATGTAAGTAACGTTTATTATTTATCTCTTTTATTCTAGGCAGTAGATATATATAATGAAATTCCATTCCATCTATTCCAAAATCCCCATTACAAACATATCAATTATCGCAACAGAGAGAGAATCAATGAATCAAATAATTTTAGTAATAATACCAATAAAATAAAAACTCAAATTAAGCAACAAAATAATTTATTTCCCTTTTTATCTAATTTACCAATACGTTTGTTGCAAGAAAAAACAGGCATTATACCATTTGATGTATTAAATATAACACTGAAGCCTGAACCGGCTCTTGTTGAACCGGAAAACAATACAATTTTTGAAGCTTTAGTTGATGCATACGAAGATTTGTCAGACCCAATCAAATATAAACCATGCTGTAAAGGAGCTAACTCTAAAAGTCCACCAGATAGTTATGTGTATTGTTATCCATACATGGATGATGAGATAATAGAAAAATGTTCAAAGGCAGAAGGTTCTGGTGTTTACATACCTATGATGATGGATTTACAGTATAAATATAATTCAGCATGGTTTAACGAATTGCAATATCTAAAAAACTTAAAACGATTTGAGCTTATCGGTGTTGCTTATGGAAGTCCTAATTGGGATTTGATAGCCGACATTGTTGAACAATACCCAACGTTATTTTCTGGTGTACTAATCGAATGGACATCTTCAGATGCTTGTATTTCTAAAATACCTATTCCAACTTACAAGCATTTAAATGCCATACGCCAGAATACAAACAGGGGAATTTTGCGTTATTATGTAAAAGACCAAAATTTTGCAGCCTGTCCAGAACAAAATCCATCTTTTCTCGTAGCCAACTCTAAACCTTTGCAAGAATTTACTGACGAAGAATTACAACTAGCAGTTAATAATACTATGCTTCAAGGTTTTAACTTTCCTTCGTACATAGAACCCCTTTTCAGTTGTAATTTAGGTCAAGAAGGCTTGTGCTATAAAGCATTTGCTTCTGGTAGCAAGAAGGCGTGTACCAAAACCCAAAGGTTTATTTTCAATCCATATGAAGTAGCTGCAGGCCGCCTTCTTCATCTTTTCAACGAAACATGTAGCGGTTTACCCGGTTTAGATTTTACAGGAACCATTTGATTCAAAGTTTTTTTGTAGTTATTATTAAACATTGTGTTGATTCAAAAAAAAACCCTATTTGCTTTTTAAAGATATTATATCGCAAGAACAATATTTTTTTATACTTTCTTCATCAACATTGATTTCGTTATCAGGGCTCAATGTAACCACACATATATTTCCTCCTGTTAAATTTTCCACGCTTCCAACGTTAATAAATAATCGATTTTCAATTACCTAACAACCTCTAATTATCAATAATAAAGATAAACCTGAGAACCAGCAGCCATTCTTTTTGAGGAGTATACAAAAATATGAGGTATGCTTTCCCAAAAACATAATGGCTTCAGATCAAAGTGAGCTGAGTCAACAGGAACCGAAATCGGATCAATAGGGAAAAAAGATTTTTGCTGGGCACCATTACAAGATTTACATTAAGTATACCTTAAGTAAAGTTTCACACGCAGCCTGTAATCTTTGCGAAGTAGTCATGTTATTACACACCATCGAATTTACTACAAAATGTAACCATAAATAAACAATACCAATAGATACGAGTGGATCTGCAGATGTGATAGCTACTTTAAATGCATTATTAATTGTCAAAACAGTCGGATTTTGTGTTAGAATTAGCTGAAATGATAATAATTTGAAATGTAATTGATTGTGATAATTATTTAATATTTTTGATTATATATATATTAAATATTACTTTATTACATATAAGTAAAATATATTAACAATATTAAGTTTAAATTATTGAGCAAAGCAAGTATATATATATAGATATGTTAGATATATATTTACTTAATATATATATACTTAATATATATATACAAATATATACTATATAATTATATTTACATGATACATGTATATATTTGGTATATCTGGATATAAACTTGATATATCTTGATATATATTTGATATATTTTGATATATACTTGATATATCTGGATATCTACTTAATATATCTGGATATGTACTTGATATATCTAGATATATACTTAATATGTATAGATATATTTGATATATATATATCAGGTATATATGTATATATATATACCTGATATATGTAGATATATATATTTGATATGTAAAAATATATTCTATATATATATACTTAATATATGTACTTGATATATATACTTGATATATATACTTGATATATATACTTGATATATATACTTGATATATATACTTGATACATATACTTGATATATATACTTGATATATATACTTGATATATATACTTGATATATACACTTGATATATATACTTGATATAAATACTTGATATATATACTTGATATATATACTTGATATATATACTTGATATATATACTTGATATATATACTTGATATATATACTTGATATATATACTTGATATATATACTTGATATATATACTTGATA
>JAQIFP010000057.1:51782-64120 GCA_030141585.1 Ophryocystis elektroscirrha
TTGATATATATACTTGATATATATACTTGATATATATACTTGATATATATACTTGATATATATACTTGATACATATACTTGATATATATACTTGATATATATACTTGATATATATACTTGATATATATACTTGATATATATACTTGATATATATACTTGATATATATACTTGATTTATATACTTGATATATATACTTGATATATGTATTTGATATACTATATATATTTCATATATAAATACTTTATATATAAAAGTATAAACTATATAATAATACATATACATATATATGTATATATATATATATATATATTATATTCACTTGATATATATATTTAAATTATATATTTGATTAATATGGTTAATTTATATACTTGACATATGTCAATTATAGTAAATTTATAGATAATTTTTTACATTTTTGGGAAAAGGTTTTTGTTGAAGAAAATTTGAGGTTATTGGAGGTTGAGGGATAGGAAAAGGGTGTATAACTGAAACAAGAAAGCTTTATTACAACTATCAATACTGTCATGAAGAGAAGGAACATAAATGATGTGTGTGTTCTGAGGAAGGTAATAAAAAAAAAAAAAAAAAAACTTACGGTTAGTTTAGAGCTATTTAAAAGACGGCTAAACAACACTGAGTAAATATTTTCGTAATTCATAAATATCAGAGCTACAAAGAATTTGATAAAATAATGCCTCACATGACTGTTTATTTGATTTTAGAACTAAGTCGCAAGAAGAAACCTATTTTATTGGTAATTGTAATAATTTTCCTCACTATGGAATTTCTGGCGTCAACAAGGGGACCAAGAATAATTATTGCGTGTGGCGCATTACTTTCAAGTTGAGTAACCAAATAGTCTAAATTAGTCACAAATTCCTAAGCATTACTGAACATCTCCAAATTTAGAGAATCATTTCTATAAAAAGGAGCACTTAGAATCACAATTCTCGTAGAAATCTTTAGCTATAATTTAGAGTAATTTTCTTCTTAGTAATTTACTTTTTTTAATTCAATAAATTCATTATTGTTAAATAATGGTTTAGGAATCTCAACACCAGTAACTAAACTAATATTTTTTCGAGAAAATGTACAGATTTTGGAAGCAAACAGCTTTTTGAAGCCATTTACAACTCGAATTTCACCAGAAATGCCAACTGTTTGTCCAGGGAAAACATAATAAGAATCATTTTTCGACTACAGTACTGTCAATAATTTTATGAGTATTACAAAAACAATCTCCACAGGTTCAGGTTTTACATATTTTTCTTTGGGTTGAACTAGTTCAATCATAAATGAATGATGGTTTAGTTGTTTTTCAGAATCAGCAATGATTCTTCCAAGAAATAACCCAGGGTTTAGTGTATTAATATGTTCACTCAGCTCAAAAACTCTATTTCCTAAAAAATTATTATACCGTGTCGAACAACGAATCACATAGATAAACTCATATAAAAACCAATAATAAAAATATTATCTATTCAAACATTTATTTATAGACTATATAATTTATATATACTTAATAATTAGTAAACATCATTATATACATATAAATTTAGATATTTTCTTTTAAATATGGAATTATGTATGTTTTATAAATATTTATTACAAACAAAATTACATGAACGTAAATAATGAAAAGAATGATAATAATAAAAATAATAATAATATAAATAATAATTATTGTATAAATAATTATATAAATAATTACATGAATAATTATATAAATAATTTTATAGATAACTATATAAATAACTATATAAATAATTATATAAATAATTATATAAATAATTACATAAATAATTATATAAATAATTTTATAAATAACTATATAAATAACTATATAAATAATTATATAAATAATTACATAAATAGTTATATAAATAATTTTATAAATAACTATATAAATAACTATATAAATAATTATATAGATAATTACATAAATAATTATATAAATAATTATATAATTATAATAATTATAAATAATTATAAAGATAGTTATATAATTATAATAATTATAAATAATTATATTGAAAATAAATGATAATAATATATAAATGATAAAAATTATATATTTAAGTGTGAATATATATATATATTAATCTTACTTATGGACTTCATCAAGCTATCGACATCAGGAGATTTTAATTTGTATTCTACGTTTAATTTTTTGGTATCTAGTTGTTTGTATATTAAAAAACCAAGATAACCTATTTTGACTGCATTTAAATTAGGATTATCTATCGTCTTGTATAAATCAAACAATTTATTTTTTATCCCTTTAATTTCCTCATTAAGGATACTTTTATTCCTTTACAGCTTTATACTCGTGAAAATTTACATGCTCTTAGTTTCATTGTACTTAGATAAGGAAAAAATAACGTTAATTGGATAATTTTCGTTTTCTTTATTTTTCAAGAATTGAGGTTTAGAGATGTCTGCAAGGTTTTAACATCTTGAGAAATATACCTAAAGCTAAAGACTCTAAAAAACTCTCGTCATCGCTATTTTTTTTTAAAAAAGCATAAAATTGCTTTATGTTTTGTAAAGGTTTTATTTTATATTTAAATTCGTAAGATTCTATATATGATTGTCTTGTTATTTCACTAACAACGCTATTCTTATCAAGCTAAAAAAAAAAAAGATTAATATGTTTTTAGTACAAATCGTTGCACAATAGCTGTTATATTAGCATCATTTTCTTCATAGGATGTTGTCATATAGGTTTATTGTTTTTTTTTTTTTTTTTTTTTTTTTTTTGTCATTTATAGAGTTCAGATAAAACGTGATTCTTAAATGATTCTACGTTTAAATCATTTATATTTGTAAAAGAAAATACGTTTAATAATCTATTATAATCACTTTTAGTATCAGTAATATCTTGTTCTCTAATTTGTTTTTCAGAATCGCGAATAATTTGCGAATAATTCTGAGCATCTTGTATAACTCGAGCATTCATGTTGACCATTTTAGCAATTTCTGTAGCAAACGATATGTCTGTACTACCTGGTTCAACTTTGTATGTAAACGTGATTGATTTTTTGACATTGCTGATATTATTTTCTTTATCATCTGTATTAGTGTATTCTGTGTTAACCTTAAGTCTTGTGTTTATGATTCCCGTATAATTGTTTGCAAGCTCGCTCATTTCGTGAAAATGAGTAGCAAATAATGAGAAACATTGTATTGTATTGGTAAAATATTTCGCAATTTCCCATGCTAGACCTAATCCTTCAAACGTAGATGTACCACGACCCAGTTCGTCTATAATAACAAGACTTTTTTTGGTAGCTGTATTTAAAAGCACATTTGACTCAATCATTTCTGAAAAAAAGGTAGAAATTCCTCGCAATTGGTCATCAGATGCCCCTACACGGCATAATATTGCATCAACTAAATTCATTTCAGCGTATGTACATGGAACAAAACAACCTATCTGAGCCATCAAGCATATAAGCCCAATTTGCCGTATGTATGTAGATTTACCCCCCATATTTGGACCTGTAATTATTTGCATACGTGCAGTTTCACTATTCATATAAACATCATTGCTTATAATAGTATTTGCATTGCATATATTTTTTATGCCTGACTTATAAGATATTTCTAATAAAGGATGTCTGGATTCTTTGAAGATCAGTACACGTTTACCATCAGACGCATCAGGTAAAATATTTGGAATAACTAAATTATAAGTATTTGCTGCTTCTGAAAAGGATACTAATACATCAATGTCACTAAGAACGTCAACCAAATACTCTAATGCCGGCCAAAATGTAGACGCTGTTTTAATTACTTTTTCTGCCAACTCATGCTGCTCTTGTTTATATAAATCCTCTATTTTTATATATTCTTTGACCGCTGATATGAGTCGATTTGTTGTAAACTGATATTCATTTTTATTTATACGAATTTGTATTATTTCTTCATCATCATTGTTTTGTATGATTTTTTGGTCCTTTTTCGTAACCCGAAAAACAAATTCGTGTGAATTACATTCAATTAATTTTATTGCTTCTTTATTGCTAAAACCAAATTTTTCTTGAAGATCTAAACGATGATCTTCTATTTTATTCAATATTTTTTCACGTTTTTTTTTTAATTTTTCTAATTCAGTACTAAATTTGGGATTTATCTCTGCAACTCCCTTTGCAAAAGATTCGGGATCCAATGAAAATTCGATTAATTCATACAATTTATTTATTTTACTAAGAGATGATGACAAACGAGAAATTAAATTATCATGGAGTGATTCCACAGTCTTATCTTTTTCCCATAAAGACTGTAAAATTTTTAAAATAGCATAACTATTTTGGATAGATATTTGTATTCTGACTAAGTCTTGTAACATTTTTAAAGACGGTTTATATAACCCTCGTCGTAAAGTAGTTACACATGTATCAAGATATGACGTTTTACGTAAATAGTCAGAAGATATAAGCTTTCTGTATTGCGGATAATTGATAAATAATTCTACAATTTTTAGTCGTTGTAAGAGTTTGTCATATTGACATAAGGGTTGTGATATCCAATTTCTTAAACGCGTAGATCCGTAATTAGTTTTACAAAAATTTAAATAAGAGTATAAATCGTTATAGTTACTTTTAGACGCAGTTTTAGCATTATTAATATATTCATTAGAGAATAAATTCAATGCAACATAAGCTGCTTTATCCAAACAAACTATATTATTTATACTTTTGGGACGGCAAATAAATTTTTCTACATTGTTATACAATCTTAAAGACTGTATTAAGCATGACAAAGTTTGATTTAATATAGGATTATTTACTATATTGTTAATATTATAGTCAGGATCTATAATATTCTCATATGTTATTAATTCATATGACTTGCATATAGTATATTTTATATTACATTTCTCACATAAATTCTTCAGTTTTCTTTCATCTTGATGTATAATATCTTCATTATTTATCATATAAAACTCAACTTTAATTATTTGCTGTATCTGTAATAACGTTGATTCTAAATATGTATAACAGGCTGTATCTGTTATATGTGTATACTCTATGAGTAAATTGTTTTGATCATATATAATCAATCCAATACTACGATCGTGTTTTTGGCTTTCTATTCCAATACCAATAATTATTTCATTTTCGTCTTCCTTATTAATTGCTTTTTCTGCCATTTAACAATTATTAATGGCAACATCACCTGCTCGTTTGAAGCAAAGTCAAGTAAATAGAACAATATCGTAGTTAAAGAAAAGTTGTTATTTAAGCCTCTCTAGCTCAGTCGGTAGAGCGCCAGCCTTTTAAGCTGGTGGTCGAGGGTTCGAGCCCCTCGGGAGGCGTTCTTTTATTTAAAAAATATATGTGTTTTTCAGAAATGTTATAATTTGTTGTTCACTTCAAATTTTCAATTTTAAATTTACGCATGTACTAAAGGTTTTATCAAAAACATTTTGCAAAATTGATCAATATCAGAAATTTGCATGCTTTAAATAATTATTTTATATCAGTAGTGATATTTTAGGTTGATTTTGTAAAAAAATGGTTATCATTACTTTATTTATTGTAATATTACTTTCATTATTCAATTATACTGAAGGACATGGGTATTTGAAAGGGCCAGTAATTGCGCGAAACGTTCAAAATCACAATTATTGTCGTCATTGCGCTAATGGTGATGGTGTGTGTGGTAATGGTCGCAATAGTCAATGGAGTCGAGAGCTACATCCTGGAAACTTAAATAGTTCTTTTGCTGTAGCTCCACAACCTTTGATTTTGGGGAGTACTGTTGAGTTTGTTCAGTTTATAACAGTTACACATTATGGTCATGTTACATTTGAATTATGTCGACCAACTGGAAACGCAATAACAGAAAATTGCTTTACTGTAAAACTTAAAAGAGATCCGACAGACACAAGGTGGAGTCCATATACATCACAAGATCCGTATGCATTCTTTTTTGCAGACGGTAGCAGATCTTCGTGTATTTTGAATAGGGATCTACCTGTAAGATACATTATACCAGAAAGTTTTGGCGAATGTGATCATTGCATATTGCGATGGTATTGGCAAACAGCAAATTCATGCTCTAGCCATAGACTAACAAGTTCTAATACGAGAGATACTGCTATTGCTAATTGGAGGTTACCTAGTGACAATTCTTGCAGAGTTCACATTAGTTCGTTAGTAAGTTGTGGCAACAATTGCCCTCATTCTCAATGTCGAGCTGAGCAATTTAAAAATTGTGTTGATGTAAAATTAATCAGAAATCCAAATGCGCCAAGCACTCCAGCGCCGACAACTCCAGCGCCGACAACTCCTGCGCCGACAACTCCAGCGCCGACAACTCCAGCGCCGACAACTCCAGCGCCGACAACTCCTGCGCCGACAACTCCTGCGCCGACAACTCCTGCGCCGACAACTCCAGCGCCGACAACTCCAGCGCCAACAACTCCAGCACCACCCACAGTCGAACTTCCGGATAAATTATGCTGCAAGTGTAAATTAGAAGACGGCATAGAGTATAATTGTTCTTGCAAAATAAAATGAGTATTTTGAATTAACATATAAATCGAAAAATCAAAGAATTTTTCATTTTTGAAATTATTGTTTTTGAGAAAAGAAAAAAAAATAAATTTAAGTGTTTGACTCATTAATTCTCTTAAAATTTTCCTAAATTATTCAATAATTTAGCGATTCTTACGTTGGTTATAATTTTATTCATTATTTTTTCTCTTCTTTTCTCTAAAAGTTTTCTTGTTTGTTTGGAAATATCTGAATTTAAATAAATTTAATGTCAAAATTATTACTTTTGTTTGGAAACAAGGATACGTAAGCTTTATTTGGTGGATAATTGTTTATATAAGAAAGATTTTTTTCATGAACCTCAATATTTTTTTTTAGTTCATCAATTTTATTTAAATCTCCATTTTCTTTCATTTCGTTTGCTAAAGCTATTCTAGATCTTCTTAAATCCCGTGAAACTTTTTTTCTCTCTTAAAAACAATTAATTTTGTTGTTTTCGTTACCAAAAAACTTAATTTTTTGACATTGATAATTTTTTTTGCTAGATGCTTTCTTAGACAAAAGTACATTTAATTGTGCAGTATAATTTTTTATGGAATTTTCTACACCTTTAGCTCCCTCTGTGTCATTGTGAGCCTTAAAAATATAAAATGTCACACAAACTCGTAAATAATTACTATTTTTAACGATAACAATCGTTGCAAATCCCGAATTTTTTTCATAGTCTCTTTCCGGGTCATTTGTAACACTTTCATTTCTTTAACTACAGGGTCCATTTTAAACTATTATGAAAAAATAAAAGATTCAAAAATTTATTTATTTTTCAATTCAATCAATAATTTGAGATATGAGAACAGTCAATATATATATATCTATAGAGAATTGCAGAAAATTTCATAATTAATGTACAAATTAGGCACGGATTTTTTTTAATAAAATTATGTCAATGAAACAATTAATGTCGCTTGTACCAATAGAAGCAGCATCTACTTTAAATACAACTCATCAAGGCCGTCGTTCTAGATGGGAGAGAACTTCAGAAACAGGAACGTCTAGATTTGGTCCAAAAGACGATAAACCATTTTTACCTCCACCATTTGTCGATCTACCTCCAGGGTTAACTCCACTTCAAGTAAGAAAAAAAAAAAAAAAAGAACATTATAAGTGTTTTTAGAATACTTAATATATGTGTATTTAGGTATTCACATTTATGTGTGCATAATATAGCAGGTATGCTTTAATAGAACTTATAATTGATATTGTTCAAAGAATTATTATTGTATATAATGAGCTTCATGGTTGCTTATAAATCATTTCTTTTTTTTTTTATTTTATCTTTTCAGGTAGACCAATTTTTACGTGAACAACGCTTAGATGAACTTACACTTAAATTAGAGAGAGGAGAATTGGAATTTGGCGATCCAGACATTCGTCCTCCAAGCCCTCCTCCTGCTTACGATAAAAACGGGAATAGAACAAATACAAGAGATGTTCGAGTGAGAAATGCAATGACTTCAGAACATCAAAGATTATTAGAGTATATGATAAAAACAGTTCCAGGATTTGTACCTCCACCTGGATATAAACCAGTAAAAAAAATAAGAAGGATAATTATTCCACAAGAAAAATATCCAGAATATAATTTTATGGGTCTTATTATAGGACCCAGAGGATGTAATCATAAGAGACTGGAAGCAGAATCCGGAGCACAAATATCTATTAGAGGCCGTGGCACGCAAAAAGAAGGAAAAAAAACCGATCATCAAACAGAGGAAGAAGCAGCTATGCCTCAACATGTACATATAGCTGCCGATACAGAAGATTCACTCGACAAGGCAGTCAGTTTAATTGAACCACTATTGAATCCACGACATCCTGCGCATGAAGAGTTCAAGAAAAAAGGCTTAGAACAGTTAGCTATGGTAAATGGAGTTTCAATTTCAAAGTTTGAATCCAAATGTTCTGTTTGTGGAGCAACAGGACACACAGCACTAAGTTGTCAAGAAATGAGCTTAAGTTTTGTTAGACCCGATATTAAGTGTTTACTTTGTGGCGATAAAGGGCACGTAACAATGGATTGTAAATTAGCTCGAGGTATGAGTAATGAGCAATTATCTGCAATTGAGAAAAAAGCTCAAAGTTCCGCTGCTTCCGCTGCAGCTGCTGCAGCAGCTGCTGCGGCCGTAGCTGGAAATCTTGTTGTCCCAAAACCTGCTTATGATAATACTCGAATTGCCCGCACTCGACTTGATATTGAATATACACAAATGATGTCTGAGTTAGAGTCGAATAATACAACAACAAGAACAGGAATGGACCCATTAGATGCATTTACGAAACCCTTGGAACAGCCTACGTATAATTTATACGGCAATCCAATGATGATGGAACCTTATCAACAGGTACCACCACCCGAATACAGTAACACCCCATATTATAACGCACCACCCAGTGAAATGCCACCGCCTCCTCCAGGCGGTATTACATACAATATGCCTCTCGAAAACTTTAATGCTACAGGAACCGGTTCTGGAGGAGGTTATGTTGATGCTATTTCCGATTATTTTAATACTCTTGGAAACACATTAACTCCACAGCAACAAATGCAACAAATATCTCAATTGATGGGTACACTTATGGCACCCAACGGACAATTTAACTCCATGTCTGCTAAACAAATGGAGCAGTTATCTCAAATAATGTCCGCTCTTTACCCCACAATAACTGCTCTCTCGGCTGCTGCCGCTGCTACTGCTGCTAATGATACTGTAAACATTCAAAGCGCACTTCCCACTGAAAATACAAGCAAACCTAACATGGCTGATTTTTTTGCACCACCACTTCCTAGAGAAGAGGAACATCCCCCTCTACCAGAAGGACCAGCTCCAATTGTGTAATTACTTTTTTTTTTTTTTATTATATAATAATTAATAAATAAGATATTCAATATATATACATTTATATATTATTAAGATTTTACCTGGAAACAAAATGAAATTGTATTATATATTACTTTATATATTCGAACGATAAAATATGAAGACGAAAACACTTCACTAAAATATTTGAAAGGTTTAATTTGAGGGATTTGGATTTTTCTATTCATATCTGTTTTAGTGGCTTTATTTTCTGATAGGCGGTAGTAACTAAATCTCCACAAAATACTGTCTTTGAACTTTGGTGTTAAAGCTTTCAAATAAGAGCTCTAATTTAAACATAAACTGATATTTTTTGCAGCATACCGCTTGGAAATTTTGATAGTCACTAACTTTGATATGTCGAAAAACACTGTTTGTTATTTTTATAATCCAAGCTGATTTATTGATGTCGTCTGAATCCAACCCCAAAACAGAACCATTTATAATCTACATGTAATAATTCCTTTGTACATTTTCATACGTATACGTAGTTAACTCCCAGTTGCTTACACTTTCTATACGCATCCTCTTCGTTACTTAGCAGAATCTACGTGTAAATATTTGTGAAAAAAATATTCATTTATTAATATGTGCATTAATTAATATATTTTTACAAAAAAACTAAATTAATTTACAAATTTGACATTTCAATACGAGTAATAATTATTTTTTTCTATACACACATTTTTTTCTTTTACATTTCTTACTTAAGTAACTATATTATCAGTAAAATATTTATCAAATATATATGACCATATACATTGTAATACTTACGTCTCCCACTAGTGCTATATGTGTTGTATTGCGAGTATTATTATCAACAACTGTAATTCTGTCTGACATAGCTGTAATTTGGTATCCATAATCCCACCTAAGTATTCATAAAATTATATGATAAATATAAATATCCAATATTCATATATTTAATATTATTGAAGTGTCAATTATTGAATAACCCAAAAACCACACAATATATATTAAACATGTAACTATGTTTACAGTAATTAAAATTTTGGTGTTTCTGCGCTCAAGAATTAGGTTTAATTATACTTTAAAATTATATAAATTACTTGAATAATTATCAAAAAGTAAATTTACATGAACATTTTGAACAAATATATAAATGATTATATTGAGGGAGTTATTATAGCAAACAATTAATTAAAAAAATTACCAAGAGAGAACAACAGAATCCGGATGTGTATTGTGCCTTAGCCATGAAAAACTTTCTCTAAAATCATCGAGCAAAACTCTATCATTGTTAGGCATACGAAATTCTACGTGAAACTGTGAAGTAAGGAAACTTACGGTAAATTATAGAAGGATTAGAATATCCAACACCTGCCATCATTACAGAGTGTATTAGAAATCTGTAAAGACAACCAAATACTAGGAATAACGTTAATAAACGAGAAAATATGTTTGGCGAGTAATCAGTATATTTAGCCTTTGCTGACGTGCCTCTATTTTGGTTGATAATAGCATTCATAACATAGGAAACTCCATGTCCTGCTAATAAACTCGCTGCAGGAGAAAAAACTAGAATAAAACGGATCATGACACCTAAAAATATGGTGTTATATTATATACGTATTTATTAAGAATTTCGGACAATCATATACATATATAAATATATATATATATATATATATATATATATATATGTGGATGATGACTTACAACTAAAGTAGACGGAAACTAATGTATAAATGGTAATGAGGAGATTGGCAGGATTATTATTCTTAAGGTTGAAAATGAAACCGATAGGGACAAAAAACATGATGGTAGATAAGTTTAAATGAAACTGAGCCCAAACAATGGGCTGATGTTCAGAAACAGATTGAATTATTGGATTTCTCTTGGACGCGTACGTGGGGTTCAGAAAAGAAAGAGAACGCTCTCCCAAAGTTGCATTTCCCGAAAACAAAATATACATTGCCATTGTTATCGATACAAGCACAATACAGCTTAACGTAATTTTTAATGTTCTTTTTTGCTTAGGAGTTAAAAATCCTTCCAGAATTTTATGTATATAATACAGCTGAATAAGTAAAAACAAAATAACTTTAGAATAAGTGAGTTTTTCAAACGTAAATACAAATCAGTTGTATATAGTATAATTGCTATTGTGTTCAAATTATTTGTATCCATATAATACATATATATATATTTATTTATTTATATATTTTCCATATAATTTATAATGTAAATTTACCAAATAAATATGTCATATACCTAGTTGCATATATATATAAATATTTTATATATAAATATATAATTACTTGTAGAAAAACAAAAGCAATATGTGAAGTAATGTGTTCTCCTGATTTGATTATATTTGTGGATACAATAGGAACCGTCAAAGATAATAATGAACCAAGCGTGTAAAGTGTTGTATATGTTGTATAGATTTTAAAATTCATTTTACCGTAAACTATGCATGTAATAGTATGCAGTGCCAGAATGTTGGTTACTAGCATATATCCGCCCCAACTAGCAACCAAATAATAATAAGACAAAGTTGTTATAATTGCTGAGATTAAATCACCCTTTCTCATAGATCTAGCGTATGTATATAAAGTGAAAACTATGGCAAATATAGAAACAGCTTCATTGTCGTAACTTCCAGCGACACTTCTAGACAAATAAGCAGGACATATAGCGATAAAAAATGAAGCGTACAAGCTTGCGTTTTCTGAACCAGTGATCTACAAACACAAATCATGTATAAAGTCTCAGACACACCATACAATGAAACAAATTGTATGTTTCAACATAATCATATTTTTGTATATATATGTATATATATGTATATATATGTATATATATGTATATATATGTATATATATGTATATATATGTATATATATGTATATATATGTATATATATGTATATATATGTATATATATGTAT
>JAQIFP010000057.1:64137-85743 GCA_030141585.1 Ophryocystis elektroscirrha
GTATATATATGTATATATATGTATATATATGTATATATATGTATATATATGTATATATATGTATATATATGTATATATATGTATATATATGTATATATATGTATATATATGTATATATATGTATATAAATGTATATATATGTATATATATGTATATATATGTGTATATAGGTATATATATGTATAAATTTGTATATTTATGTATATATAAATATGTATATATATACATACATATATATGTATAATTACACATATATATATGTATGAATTATATTTGCCTTTGTGTACAACAACTCTCTGATCAATAGTTATTTATATGGCTACAATTCAGATTAGCGACAAAATATAAGTCTATTTAGTTTTTACATGTTGTACATATAATAATCTTTTAAAATTAAATTTAAACTATAAGTATACAGTACATTGCAATACCTCATTTGTAAGTAAGTACGTTGAAATTGCTGTAAACGCAGAAAAAAGCGGACCCATGAAAACACATATTTCCCTTATATGAAACTTAAAACCAAGGAAATTAGTTAATTTGTGCAGCAAGTTTGCTGTAAGCATTAAACCAAAATATGTAGTATTTCCTATGTGTCTTCCAAGAGGATACCATGTTCGAGAATCAAACCAGTTTAGAAATTTTTTGAAGCCTAATATATTTAAAAAAAAAATCTTGTTTCGAGTCAATTGAGTTTAAATAACATAAATGCTTGTATATTAGAAGCAAATATAAATATCTATATATATAGAATAAATGTGTTCATCCACATATATATATTATATATAATATGTCTGGATTTAGTTGAGTAATTTATATAAATTATCGTAACTATATCTTATTACTTAGTATATAATGTAATATATTAAATACTAGACGTATATATATATGTCTAGTATTTTATATATGTCTTATATATATATATATATATATATATATGTTTTGATGGGAGATTTATTTGACAAGATATCTGATTATATATGTGCTAGATGCAATAAAGGTATAATTAATAAAACTAACCATGCTTTTGAATATATAGGGTGACTCTATAATTGAAATAAGGGTCAAACTCGTGAATAACTGATTCAAATAAAATTACAGAAAAAAGACGTATAACGAAAGCTAATATAGTTATACCAACCAAGATTATTATTCTTAAATTTGGTAAAAGCAGTAATTTTACACTTTCTAAATTTTTCTGTACCATTCTGATGGCAGGTAAGGCAGCTAAGAGAATTATTAAAGAAGCTCAATCGGTTTCTAACATCTATTTTTTATTATGTTCTGTGTTATCTGTATGTTTGTACATTTTTTTGTAATATCTGTTTTTTGTTCATTTAGGGAATAAATATATTTTTTACAATTTTTAAACTTTGTCGGGAGTACACACAAGGACATTTTTTTGGCTCAATAATACTCACTATAATATCGTATTTTTCTTATAAACAAATTGTACGATCAGCTAAACTTGGATTAGCGTACAGGTAATTATTAAACTTGACAATTTAATGTATATATATTTAAATGAATGTTTTTAGTTATTATCAGGATTTATTGTTTATAAATTCTGCAGTTCAAATTTTATCATTATTTTCGCTAAAGTGCTGGTATTTATATTTATTAGTGCCATTATATGTATTTTTCAAAATATATCGGTTTATAAAATGCTGGTTTTTTAATCCGAATCAGGTATAATCAACTTTGATTTATTGTATGCTTCAGTTATTTGGAGCAACAACAAGAAAATGATAAATATTTAAAAAAAAAAATGAAATAATAGTATCAATTGTATTTTTATATATGTCTTATGATATTATTGATATAAGTGACGAAAGCGAGTCAGACAAAAATAAAGAATTAATAAATTTCAATATAATTGATCAAAATTTTGATTTTCCAGAATTACATACTTTATTTCAATTATACAATACACAGTTCTTCGACTCTGTTTTGGATTCTGTTGAAGTGAAATGGAGTCAACGCATGACCTTATGCGCTGGAATATGCGTGTACAAGGTAGATCTTGAAAAAAAAAGACTTGACGGCCACTTAGCGTAAAGAAGGTTTTTGCTCTATACGCCTATCAGAACCTTTACTAAAGTATCGCTCTATAAAAGAGTTTCATGTAGATTGCTGTGATAATTAAATTATAGATAGGAGACTCTTTTGCACGAAATGATTCACGCATATTTATTCAAGACTAATAATAATGATAACCGAGATGACCACGGAAAAGAATTTCAATATCACATGAATAAAATAAATTCACAGCTGAAACTCAATATTTCCATTTATCACACTTTCAGTGACGAAGTAGACTATTACCGGAAACATATATGGCAATGTGATGTAGGTTACAAAATAACTAATTTTTATACGATATAATTTAATATACTTCGATAGTAATATCGGTATACACTAAGATGAGAATTATGTTGCAATATGCATAGCTGAATCAGTTATATATATACATATATATATATTTATTGATACTAAGTACAGTTTACACAAGATACATATACAATACACATATTTGGTATATAATAGGTTAATATACTGCAGAATAATATTTATTAATATATCAGGGACCTTGTCAGTATCTGCCTCCATATTTTGGAACCATAAAACGAGCCATGAATCGTGCTCCTGGGCCATCCGATTGGTGGTGTAGGTTAGTAAAATATTTTATAATATATAGGGTTAAACCATAAATCGATTTGCAATGGAAAGTATCACAAAATAGCTGAGCCAGAGAAAAAGAAACCCTCTAAAATAGAAAAAAAAAAGCAAGTAAAAAAAAAAAGCAAGTAAAAAAAAAAAGCAAGTAACCCCTTAAAGTGCTTTTTTTTTTATTTTTGGTTGTCTTCTTTGAAACTCGTTATAAATTTGGTTATTTAAAGGAATATAAAGAAAACTTAATTAGTAAGATGTATATATATTTGGCATTGAAGAAGTGGGTGTCATTTAAATGACAGCTAATTCTTCAATTAAAGCCTCCATGTCGTCAATTGTTTCTATATTGAAGTTTTGATTGATTTCCGATGAAGGTAAAGAGTTTACGTTGGAAGAGTACATTATACCATTAGATTTTATATAGTTAGGTATATAGGTCATAGGGTTTTTTTTTAAAGAGTCTATAACATGAAGGGAAGATGTACTTTTAAGCCAGGATAAATCAGCACAAGAATTATTATCATTGACTGTTTGCAAGCTATTGATCATTTCACAGACACTATTATTATTAGTTGGCTTCAGAGAATAGGAGGACGAAGGTAAATTACTAACATTTATTTTAACTGCATTTTTAGTAAGGTTTAGGAAGCTATTATTCTTGTGTGGTAAAATCGATATATTGAAGTATTTAAGTTTACTATTGATTGGTTTTGAGCGTTCAATAACACAAATATCCTGAAGCTTAATGGGAGTATATTCCTCTAAATAAGGTTCAATATGGCATAGTTTATATTTATGGTGTGTCAGCTCATATTTCTGTATAGATTTACAGTTAATATTGTCACTTTCACTAATACGTTTCTCCAAAGATGGTATGAATCCGTTAATAGAAGATATTGACTCGTTTCTTGTTAAAACTTCACTACTATTTACGTCATTAAATAAATTACTTTCTTCGGAATTTTGAAGAATAAGTTCCTCGGAATTATTTTCGAGGCTCCAACTAAATTGCTGCGTATTGTTCGATTTACAGGAAGGATACAAAGAGACTGAGGCAGAGGCCTCTTCTTTTGACGTCTCAAAACTCAAATTATCTGGGTAGCGATTTTCCTTGGTATTAAAAAATTCTTTACTTTCCGTTGGAGAGTTGACAGATAAGCTGCGGCTACTTTTGGGTGTATTTAAGGACGCGTTTAAATTGAAGTTATCAAAAACGGGAACTTTGTTGATATATTCAGCTTTATATGGAAAAGCAGCACTCGCCTTGTACGTGTACGATTTAGCTGCGTCAAATGATTTTCTGCCGCATGGACTTTTGGAAAAGTCAAAGTTTACAGTACACGACCGAGGTAAATAATTGTTATTTTTGGCTTTATTATTATTTGCGCTGGGGGGTTGTGAAAAGTTAGCTTTTAAAGAAGTAAATGTGTTTTTCAAACAAGTTTTTGAAGATTGTGAGCTAGATTTTGTTACTAATTCACGTTTATTATTCACTGCTTTATTTGGGACGGGTTTAAAATAATCGATTCCCGAGCTTCTAGGAAGGGAATCATTTAAGCAACTCACGCTTGCTTTATAGGGCAAGCTTTTATTGAGGTAAGCTTCATGAAGAGATTTATCAAGAGTACACTCGGTTATAGAAGAAGAATGAACACATAAATTATTACTTCTTTCCTCCAGAGGACACTCATTACAAAAAGAACCTTCTATTGATAAGTTTTCAGAAGTTTGGTTCTCTTTTCTAGGGGTTAAATTGCTACAGGAAAAAAAAATTCGAGACATTTGTCGAGTTTCCGCACAGCATTTTAAGTTAGGAGTTTCACTGTTTTCATCTGCAGTGTCTTTTTCTGCTTGCGAGCTTATTTCAACAGAATTGGTCTTTACATTAATCCAACCATTTTTTCTCCCTATTTTGGGAGATTCAGGAATTGTTTCGGGTTTCGAGCTTACAGTGGATTTATTGCGATATTGTTCAACATATTTATCGGTATTGTCCGTAGAATAACCATCGGAACATAATTTAACCGAACAGACTTCATCTTCCCGATAATAGGAAGACTTTTCGGGACTCGAAAACCCATCTTTCTCTTCAGCTGTCAATTTATTAGTCAAAGATGTTTTTTTCGGAGGAGTTTGCTCACAATCGGACAAATGCTCTTCAATGGGACTTAAATCTATTACAATTCCCAAAAGCTCTATGAAGCGCGTCAAAATTGAAGATGGCAAGTTCAGTAAATAAAACATGTCCAAAGCAGCCAATAAATTTGAACGACGGTACTCACAAATGAAAAATACTAAAGCCAGCTGAATAACGTCGCAATTTTCCAAGGTAGCTGCTAAAACAGCCACTTTAATTGCAAGTTCACTATTCCAGTTGAAAGGCTCACCGATTAGTTGAGTGTGTAACAATTTGAAATCTTTTCGAAAGTTTAAGAAACATTTGGTTGTTGTGGTTGGATTCCCTAGTGAGTGTAAGTTTTTGTTTAAGATATTTACAATCTAAAAAGTACATATAATAAATTACACGCATAAAAAAAAAAAAAAAAGATTACTTACTCTAAAGAGAATTTTTTTTTTTTTTATTATTAGCACAAATATTAAAAAAAATATACGCTTATTATTATTACACTATTATATACAGAGTCAAGTATAATATCTTTCTTCAAATAACATCTAAATTTACCTCTTTAATTAAAGCAGAAGCTGAATAAAGAAATATGTTCCACTGGTGAAGGTTTTCAAAATGGATACATGTGCGATGGAGCTGGACAATATAATTTACAAGGTCTTTATTGCCTCCTCGAAATTGTTTCATTAAAATTTGTGAAAAACAAAATATAAGTTTATGACACATATAATATATATGGTCACTAGACTGACTGCTCACAATAGCGCTGCTAGCTTTCTGTAATATGGAAATCATAAAGTTACATATATTAATATTATAGTTAATATCAGGTATAGGAGGAAGAACCGAAGTATTTAAATGATTCCAATGGGGGAGCCGCTTCATAATAATATATGAATATGTTAATATATTAAAATATGACCTCCACACATACAACTCGAAATACTGGCATACATCATTATATTTATAAAGGTTTATATTGGGATTTATGGATAAATAAGAATTCCATAAATGCTTGTATGTTAGTACAACTTTTACTATATCATTATTAAGCATCTCTGGACATTCAGATTGAGGATAAACTATATTGGAAAGAGCAATCCGAATAGTCGGTGAAGTAGCTAACAAATTAGTAGTTAGTTTTACTAGTATAACAGCACATTTATTATTATCGGAGTCTATTAAACTGATGTATGTGAGGTCGCGCTTATTCCTGTCTATGACTAGTTCGATATTATACGGCATTATAAATCTTATTTAAACCAATAGGAAACCACAACTATTAGGTGTGGTTCATTTTCCAAAAATCTCTAGAATGTTAGTTAAAAGGTTTAATATAACATGAATAAAATAGATAAAAATATATTGTGTTTTTTTCTCTTCTAATAAATTAAATATTCAATACTTGAACCACTAATAAACAATAGATTTAAAGTTTTCACATTTTACAAAAAACCGCACCATGGTCCTACTAGTATGCAGTATGTTCCACGTCCGACATGTAAACTTGTAAAAAAAAAAAAAAACGTTCCAGATGACTCAAATCTTGAATTAAATATCCTACAGAACGAATATGAAAATTGTCCAAATTTATTGCAAGATATTCAAGAAAACCCGCATAAGGACGTTTCCAAGTTTAAAAGTCTTAAGGTTCCCTTCGCATCTAAAGGCTTCCCGGTTGCTCAAAAACGTATTATCCTAAAAGAAAATAATGAGAGTAAACAAAGGAAAGCATTGAATGTTTTTTTTTCTAGCTCTAGTTACAAGTTAGACGAATTTGAAGCTAAAAAACTCGAATGGACTAATCCAGTAAATGATGCTTCAAATGATAATAGCAGTTTGGAGTCCACTCGATTTGACTTTGACGGGAATAAAGAATTCGAGTCAAACAAAAACGAGCTGTATCACCATGGAGATGAACCAGAGAAGCCAGGGTATACATTAGAAGAAATGATTCAGTACTATTTGTGTAGTGCATATCCAGGCCAAGTTGTCTTAGCGTTAACATTTATAAAAAATGTGTATAAAAATTCTCTTTCTAAGGGTTTAAATTCAAATAAATGGAATTATATTCTTTTTGATAAATATTCGGTTCACTATAAAATATATCAATTATTAAATAATACTAATACAAATGTGCAGACTCATGCTATATACACTCTAGCAGAAATATTAAATAATGCCTGTAATAATATTAACCTATATAACCAAGAATATATCTATGATATTTTATGTGGCAAATTTGGCAGCTTTACTCTACGGAAATGGCAATACAAATATTATCTACTAGCTATAGAGGATAATTATTCTTTATATACTCAATTATGCAACGTAAAGGAAAATGAAATATTTGATATTAACGAATATATAAAAAAAAGCTTATTTAATCACAATATATATATACAACTATTGTGCAATACAGAGTCTGATTTTGTAGATTATTTTGACATATCATTGTTGGAAGAACATATAAAAAAAAAAAAAAAAAAAAAAGTTCAAATACAAAATGAGTTTATACAAAATGATATACCTTTTTTAAATTTGCTAATACAATTAATAAATAAATATCAAGCTAATGATACAGTTCTAGCATGTATCTTGAAAATATACTTAAATATTATTCAAGAATCTCCAATTTTCCTTAAGAAATCTTTGAGTGATGTTCATTTTGTTCAATTATTAGCAAAAATTATCAATAAATCGGATAAACATGCTATGAATGACGAAATTATGCATTGTAAACTGCAATTATTTTATAGCATATATATACTAGGAAACCAGATGTATGCTGCAAAGATATGTCCAGATATATTAAATATAGAATATTTAATGGGACTTGCCGATTGTGCAACAAATGAAGCCATAATATATGACTGTTTATATATAATTAATAATTGTTTTACGGAAAAAAAAAAAATAGATGTTATTTACATTAATATATTCTTAAAATGGCTAAACGAATTCAAGATAGCAATAAAAAAAAAAAAAGAAAAAGAAATACAGCACTATCTTTTTATAAGTTTAGAATTATTGAAGCTTACTGAAGAATTACCTGCAAATATTCATAAATCATTACATAATAATATAATTAGTATAATCGATTTATTATATGATGATTTCGAAAATAATATTTTTTATCATGTTTGCGGTAGTATATTATGGAATTTTATTGAAACGAATCAGTTCAAACACATATTTGATAAATATAACCCAGAGTATATTCATAAACACCTTAATAACTGTCTTGACCTATGCATCGAATCAGGATATTATAGCCCATATAAAAAGGCGATGTATTTGGAGGAAGATACTGTATTACATTTTTATAACTCTTTGATACTTTGTAATATATATAATAGTCTTTATGGTAATAGCTATAGTGTGTATAACCTTGAATCCACAATTCAACGTTTAGTATATACATCCCAGGAATTAGCGCTAATAGAGGGAAATAAAGATTTGCTAGTATTTAACGTTTATAATAGAAACATACCATGGTTAGCCTTACTTTATAAATATGAGAAATCTCTCTTGGCAATATCCAGTCATGAACAACTAAATGATATTATTCCTGTACAAAATGACGGACTTTTGGATACCCTTTCAATAAATTTGCTCACTAATTTATTTTTCACACAAAGTGAATCATTTACTGCGAATGTTCAACATATTTTATTCGAAAAAATTCAGAAAGAAATAAATATAGTTTATATTGTTAATATACTCTTTGAATTTATTGAAAACTTACAAAATATCCAATCCCACCTAATAGATAGCTTATTTTGGACCGAAGATACATCTATATTAGAACAACGTTGTTCTAATATCAAGTTCAACACAAATATCATCAATAATTTTTCAAAAAAATTGAATAAGTTCCTTATTCTTTATAAAGAAGTAAAAAAAAAAAAAAAAAAAAATTTATAGGTAATAAATCCTCCTTTGTGGCTAACTAAATTTATATGGCTATTTTCACTAGAAAACATGCCCGAGGATATTAAAAAGTAAAGTTCATATATGTCTATAATTTAAATCAGATTATTATGGTCTGACATAGTAGTTTTGCAGCTATTATGTCGCCAAGATCATGCTTTGTTTAAATACATGATTCGCCGAAAGTACATGGAAAACACAAACTTAGACAATATACAGGTAAAAAAAAAAAAAGTTACACAAAGTTTCAGACTTTTTTGAGTACTTTACATCCGAGTTTTCAAAATACAGTTGTTGGTCTTTCAGCGTCTAATTTAGTTGACTAAAAAAAAAAAGATTTATTTATAAATTGAGTATTCTAACATAGTCTTTTTTTTTTAGCTGGAAAACCTTTTTGCATTAAATAAAATGGAGCAAAAGATCGCAATTAACCACCCAAGGGTGAGCTTATTGGCTATTAATTTTTTTTTTTATTATAAGCATTTAACAGAGAACAGAATTGTTTATGCAACGTTATTTTTTTCCTGTTTTTATTTTTGCTAAATAGAGATTGATGTATATTTGTATAAGTTGGAAATTGCATACGTGGGCTTGATGTATACATACATTAGGTTTGCTGTATGTGATATCATTGATACTTAAAATAAATTTTTATTGCATAATCATATATTTTAATAATATTTGAATATATATACTTATAAGACTTCCTTTATTATAAATTTATTTGGTTATATTTACATATTTTTATATTTAAGTTTGTATTAGTCGGGTTTTCACAATAAAAAATTGTGTAAAATATATTTACACTATTGTAAAACCTCATCATGAATCATGCATGTAACTTCATATTTATGAGTATTAATGAGCACATGCGTTCCAAACAAATGTTAATTTTTTTTAGAACGGGGCTTACAAAGTATTTGCAGTGGGGAACGCTATTATGGATGTTACAGGGAAAAGAGACTTAAATTACATCAATAAATATTCATTAGTAAAAGGAGGGTTTATGTTTGAGACTGAGGAGCAAAAAGGTTTAATAGAAGATATCAAAGAAAATGGCAATTCTCTTACTGTTGGTGGCTCTGCTTTAAACGCTATATGCATATGTCAATCATTTTTACGCGAATTTCCTTATTCGACATTTTATGCTGCGAATGCGGGAGATGACAATTTGTCCGAAAAATTAATTGAAATATTAAAAAAGTCAAATATTGGCTTCAGGATACCAATTGACCCGGTTGAATCCACGGGAATTTGCGCAGCTGTTATTTTTGAAGACGGAGAAAAAAGTTTATGCACTCGAATAGGAGCAGCAGCCAATTACCCAGATCATGATATCCAAGAATTTGATTCGGTATTGAAATCTGCTAATTTTGTCTATTTAACCGCATATTTTATTTGTACAAATTTTAATATGCTAATAACCTTAGCTAAATATATTGCAGAATTTCCCACAACACCATATTTTTGCTTCAATCTTGCAAGTTCTGCAATAATTGAGCCTCTTTTAAATAATTATCTTCAAATATTACCTTATACTGATTTTATTTTTGGAACTCATGAAGAATTTATAGAGCTTATACGCTTAATAAGGCATCATTCGAAAGAGACTTCGAGTGAAGTCTCCATACCGTTCTTTGATGACATAAATATAAACGAAGAAAATGAAATCGAAATTATCACTAAATATTTAGTCAATTACCCAAAAGCTAGGTCCAAAATACCTCGAGTCATTATAGTAACTAACGGGAATAAACATACACTATTGACTAGTCAGTGGTATAAAACATCAGATGGACTAGTAACCACAAAGCACACGTATTATCCTGTGCCTCATGTCGAGCAAATTGTCGACTTAAATGGAGCTGGGGATGCTTTTGTTGGCGGCTTTTTTGGAGGCGCCTGTCTTCGCTGGAAACCCCAGCCTGGTCCCGACAAATTATATTTTGATGTAGACTACGCTATTTATGTGGGGCATTTAGCAGCTACAAAAGTTATAAAAAATCACGGTTGTCATGCAGAATTTCAGCGGGAAGAATACAAGTTAACATATTGACTTTTTTTTTTTTGCTTAAAAAATTATATTATTTTTTGAATTTCATTAGTTACTTTAAATTTATTCAAACAATTTATATATAAAATCATTATAACAATGGTTCCGACTTTACCTAAAACAGATTTAGTATACAATCTCGTAAAAAAAAAAAATTTTTTCTTTTTTTTTTTTTTAAATGAAAAAAGTTTAATATTTCAAAGTTTTTTTTTTTTAATAATCAAGTTAGCATAGTTACTTAAATATAAATGTACTCAAGGGTATTTGATCAAACTTAATGTAATTTACTCATAATGGTTTGCATTAGCTGTAATATTAATTAAAATAAAGGTAATTGTATTTATTTTTTTGATAATTTATGATTCAAATTAAAATGAATTTTTTATTAAAGCTTTTTTATATGATATATGCACTCATTTTTTATAGTTCATGCTAAAAAAAAAAAATTATACATGTTTTTTTTATTTAGTGAAAATTTTATTAATAATGTGCATACTCAATTTAAAAACCTTTAACATTATAGCATTATATTTTTATTTCATAATATCTTGTTGTTAGGTTATAAAGTCAAAATATTTAGAGAAAAAGAAGGTCTTTTAGTTAAAAAAAAAAAAAAAAGAGTTAATTTATGGTATTTCTAGATTATTACACTAAATGAATATTCAGTTATTTTGAAACAAATGTCAGCTAAAAGAAATTTTGGGTCATATGTAGAGTGGCCATGCTATCAAGTATACACAGAATTTTCTGACGAAATTAAACCTACTGTAAAAAAGATTTGTTCTTCAAATGAACCGGTTCCTGATTTATACGGGTCATCTGATTTTTATGCATCAAAGTATAATGAAACACCGTCATCTTATATTTCCGATAGAGAATGTGAACAACAAAATGGATGTAAAAATATTGTCAATAATAATAGACCTTTCTTATCAAATTGGAGTCCCAAAGCTGTGTTGGAAAAACGGGAGGTCAATTTAGTGCATATCAAAAAATCTGAGACCAGGTTCCCAAACACTGAAGAAATTGAATCTTTTATGTGTATAAAGAAAAACAATATTATGAAGGAATATGAATCCAATTTGATACCTTCTCAAGAATATAAAAACTCGAAAAATGTTGTGTATGAAGCGGTAAATGATTCCGATAATAATTGGAAATTCTTGAAATGTACTCCAACAGAGTTTCGAAATACTAATATACCCTGCTTTACTTACAATAAAGATAATTCGAGTCATCTTACTATTCTTAGTAACCCTATCAATTTTGATTCCAAAGAGACTGTCAATAGAAGCGTTCATGCCGGGTCTAAAAATGTATGCGGTATCCCAAAAAACCATCATCATGATACAAATTTCATTTTATATCCTCTTAACAATTTTATTCCAAACGTTTCCCATCAAATTTTTGATAAACCTGCAAATAATTTGAATGTATCTTCGGATAGTTCAAAGGATATTTTATTCGACGTTTCTAATCATTTTTCGAGATATACATCAAAATTCACTCATAATAATGATTCCTCTTTCAATAAATTAATATCTTGTATTATGAGAAATGAAACCAACACTACATGTTCGAGTGAAACTGTCTCCAACTTACAAAATACAGAGTTTCCTCCTTCTAATAAATCGAGTTATAATTTGCATCAAACGGGATTTAATCAAAGCAATAACTTGTCGAGCAACGGGAGCAGATTCAATAAATTTATCAATAAAGATCTCTCAAAAAATAATGTTTTTGATTCCAATCTCACAAGCAATCTTGTGCAACAAAATAGATTCGAGAATTTTTTATATCAAAAAGAACATATGCATGGATACTCTAAAAACTTAGCTTTGGAGTCTCCAATGTTGTTTTACGAAGACGCTTCTACAAATTCTTCTACTTTTCCGAGCAATAAATCTATCAATACATATTGTTCGGAATATTCATTGAATTCTTCCATTCAAGAATCAATTGATCCATATCTAAAAAATTTATCAAATCAGCCCTCAAATTCTATCATATCTTTGATAAATTCATGTGTAGCAAATTTTTCTATCGACAAATCCAAAAAACCTTCACTAATATCTTCAATCAATAACTCGAATTCGACTGAAGTCTCTACATCAAACAATAGTATTGATAGTAATCCAGCTATTCTATCTAATGTTTTGAATAGTGATCTTAACGCTTCTAGTCACGTATTCAACTTTTTAGAGATTCCTGTAAATTCTAGAGATGCTTATAATAATACACCAAATCCAAATACATCCATTCAAAATACTTCAAAAACAGGGCTTAAATCTAATCTTTTATTAATACTCAAAAATATAACAAAAGCACCTTTATCAGAAATAGTAACAGATAGTCAAACTTTGCAAGACTATCTTCAAACTCTAGATGATGCGTTATTAAATAACATTTTACAAGATTTAGATATACTCGAATCGAGTGATATTGATAAATTTATCGAATCTGATAATAATAATAATAATAATAATGGTTTTAGTAGTTTTTCAGAATATCAAAAAAATAATAATTTGATTCAAATTCAGCAATACTTAAGAACCCAATTAAGATTATATTATGAACATTCATTTTTGAACAAAAATAAAAGTTATATGTATGATTTAAAAAAGTATACCTCGATTGATGAGAAGCGCCGGGATCGACTCGAATTATTAAAGCAATTTTTGAAAGCTCGATTAAAATTTATAGAAATTAATTCACTTAGAATAAAATACTCAAAAAAAATATCTCAGGGAGTAATAAAATACTTTAATATTCGAGATAATAAAAAACCTATCAGTAGAAAAGATTGCTTAACTAAAGAATATTTAGCAGTTTTGAAAGCTCGAAATGAAGAGGAATATTTTAATTTATTAGATAAAATAAAAAACGAGCAATTGATCAAACTTATTTTATGTATCGAGAATTATCTTAAAAATTTAAGCAGCTCCTTATCTATAAATTATACAGTCGAATCAAATGTCGAGACAGTTTCGAGTTATGCGGAATCAATTAATCCAGAATTAGATAACAAGCATATAAACAACGAAAGTGCGGTGATTTATTTGAAAAAAATTATAAAACGCAACATATTGTTGAACAATTTTGTAGAGTCTGTTCAAATACCTCAAATGCTTAAAGTATGCTTCTTTTTTTTTTTATACTTTAGGGAGAACTTTCACTTAATTATAATGTGAAATGCCTTTCATGGTTAGTGAGTTTATATGAGAATAACCTTAATGCCATTTTGGTAAGAATTAAAAAAAAAAAAAAAAAAAAAAATTAGGCTGATACCGTAGGATTAAAAAAAGCATTAAAAACAATCGCCCTTATTGCTTATCTATATGAAGTTAAGAATAATAAAGGGCCCTTTTTAATCATAGCTACTTTATCAACCTTGTATAGTAGTTGGAACATAGAACTACAAAAGTGGTTGCCATCTTTAGTAAAAATAGTATACTGTGGATCAAAGTAAGATTGAAAGAAAAAAAAGAATTATAGGGAAACTCGAAAATTCTTACGGCAAAAATATTTTGATTCAGCTAAATTTAACATTCTTTTAACAACAGACTCTTTTATAATGCGTGATTATACACATTTGCGTAAAATATATTGGGAATATTTGATAATAGATGAAGTATATAGGTAACTTTATTTTATAAATATTATTATTATTAAAAAAAAAAAAAGATATAATTTTATCTAATTGGTTCATAGATTGAAGAACCCAAAGTCGAAAATCGCTCAACTACTACTCGACAATAACTCTGGAACAGCATTTAAAATAAAACGCAGACTTGCCATAACAGAGAACTATTTTTTGAAGGATTTGCAAGATACGTGGGTTATTCTAAACTTTATTATGCCTCGAATATTCAATTGCTCAAAAACTTTTTCGTCATGGTATTTAAAGTAAAAGAATTTATAATTATTAGGTTAAATACTCCTTTGTTACAAGCGGGGTATCAGCAGAAAATTACATTATCAGAGGAGGAACAAACTCTTTTGTTGAAATATTTGCACCAAGTAAAATAAAAAAAAAAAATAAAAAAAAAAAAAGGTTCTTCAACCGTTCATTTTATGTAAACAAAAACATGAAAGTGAATTGAATAACAAAAATGAAAAAACCATTTGGTGTCCCTTATCAAAAGTTCAGAAATGTTTTTACAGTAAAATTGAAAATGATAAATTCCAGGAACGCTCAAGAAAGTCGAATACTTTAACATTACTTAGAAAGTTATGTAATCATCCTTATCTTTTATGTAAACGAGGGACTTCTGGTTTAGACTTTACATGTATTCTTTTTTTTTTTTATTTTTATACTCGTAGGTGATGAAAATATAATTAGGATGTGTGGAAAGCTGTGGTATTTGGATAACATACTAACCAAGTTTTTTATTACTGGACACCGTGTGTCAATTTTTTCTCAAATGGTTCGTCTATTAAACATAGTTGAGGTAACTTTTTTTTTTTTTTTTTTCTTTAGATATTTTTATCTATGCGAGGGTGGAAGTTTTTGCGGTTAGACGGTACTACTAGCAGTGAAGATCGTATGCAAAGATCAAAATTGTTTAATGAAGAGAACTCACCATATTTCATTTTTGCTTTATCAACTAAAGCAGGAGGGCTAGGCTTGAATTTACAGTCGGCAGACACTGTTATTGTTTATGACTCAGACTGGAATATACACAACCTTGAGCAGTCTAGATTGAGGTATACTTTAAGTCATATACACTGAAAGTTAAATAAATGTATACTTAATATAAATATACAAATATAGCTTATATAAACTTTCATATATATTCACATATATATATATATATATATATATATATACTTTATAAAAATACATAAATATAGCTTATATAAACTTTCATGTATATTCACATATATATATATATATACTTTATAAACATACATAAATATAGCTTATATAAACTTTCATATATATCCACATATATATATATATATATATATACTTTATAAAAATACATAAATATAGCTTATATAAATTTTCATATATATTCACATATATATATATATATATATATATATATAAAAATACATAAATATAGCTTATATAAACTTTCATGTATATTCACATATATATATATATATATATATATATATACTTTATAAAAATACATAAATATAGCTTATATAAACTTTCATATATATCCACATATATATATATATATATACTTTATAAAAATACATAAATATAGCTTATATAAACTTTCATATATATATATATATATATATATTTATATCTTTATATTATTCCACTATATATATTCACTATTTTTATAATAAACACAGTAAATGTATATTATTAGGCTGAACACTGTTTGGGTTTTATACATGATATATTAACAAAAAAAAAAACAACAAATAAAACTATTTATACATGTATATAGTGGATATACTACAGTTAAAAAAAAAAGATGTTTGTGAAGCTATATGTGCAAAATAGTGTTTAGAATGTATTTATGGAACTTTTTTTTTAGACCCTATAAAATAAGCCAAAATGAAAATGTTTTGATATTAAACCTAACAACTCCCGAAACTATAAACAATAATTTACTAAAAAAATTATCATGTATCAAAAATGTGGATTCATCTGACGGAATTGCATCAGAATGTCCCAAAGATTCTTCTAAGTAAAACATAAATAAAATAAATAAATTGTTTCTGTACTAAAAGAAATAGAAGTGAAGTTTTTTATGCATCACATTATTTGGATTGTGTGATTAAAGAAATATTGGAATCATTTACAATCACATCTTAATAGATCACCTATAGAAATTTCTAACGACACTCCTAAATATGATGAGATCAATCGAAAAATCGCTCGAACTGAAATTGAATTAGCAATATTTAACTGCCTTGACGTTTATCGCGGTGTATAAAAATTAGTTCTTTTATTATTTATTATAGATTCTTGGTTTGAACGAATCCATGCAATTTGATGATAATTTTTGCGAAATAAACAACATTAAAAATACTAAAGCTATTTCTCGTAAGGAAAAAAAAAAAAAAAAAAGTTAGAGTGGGTAGCAAAATATACATCTCACTGCATGTGTTTGAATGAAGTAAAAAAAAAAAAAAACTGATTTTGTCCTCAGAATAATAATAGTAATATCCCCAAAGAAATTATTACAAAAAAGATTTATATGTTGAATGAATCAATTGTTCAAACATTTGAAGAATTAAAAGTGACTTTAAAAAGGAGCCGTTTGTTACCAGAAGATGGAATACATTTTGCAAATATATCTCCATCTCCTCATTCACTACATTGCTCTGAAACCATAATTCAACCCAAAAATTTGTCTGACATATATAATAACGCTTGTTCAAATGTATATAAATCAATACTGTACGAAAAAAAAAAAAAAAAAAAAAAATAGGCAGCTAGAATCACATTTATCTATTATTGCTAATAACTGTCGTTTATACGATAGCAAAGACAATAATCTATTTTATCAGGTAAATAAAATTTTTATTAATAACACTTTCTAGTCTCTGCGGATTATGTATGCTATATTATCTTTAACTCGACTATACAGCTGTTACAAATATGCTCAATTTGATTTTGAAAATAATTTGAAATCTCAAGAAGAATTAACAAGAATTTATAGTGTATATCTAAAAAAAAAAAAACTAGATACAAATAATAAATCAAAAAACTTGAAGCGTATATGTTTAATTAAAATAAATCTACATATGCGGTATTAAGCTGGATACTTTTTCAATCGATATAATTAGCATATTTGCGTGTGTCTATGTTTCTCCCAAGATAAAAAAAAATAGATATATATATATATAAATATATATATATATGTATATATATAGTTTAAATAAAAGAAATATTTATTTATATATCTTTTTAAATAATGTGACTAACTGTATCTTAGTATATACTAATACAAATTTATATCAAATATCTGTATATAATATGTAATATAATATGTATATATAATAAATATTTATAATTATATGTATAAATAAGTAGTATTATATATAACTACATTTTTGATTTTAGATGTAATAGTGTATATATACGCATAAAATATACATATACAAAATACAAGTATATTGATTTTTTTTTTTTATTTTATATTTTAATAATTTAAATATATGTAAATATATCAATAAATATTAATTTATATAAATATATAGATTAATATTTTATATATATTATATATAATATCAAGTATACAAACAAATTTATTACCACTAACTCCCTTCACTGAAAAAATTAAACAGTACAAGTGAATAAAAAGAATAATAGATATAAAATAATTCAATGATTATATGTATACAAATTACAGTATAATGAAGATAAGTATGATATTCAGTATATGCATATGCAAAATTGAAATTTACATTTACATTATAAATAATATATCTATGAAGTAATTGTATTAATTAAATAATTATTTAAATTTTTTTTTTGTATAATTATATAATAAATATAAATAACTAATAAATAATTTATAAACTTAAAAAATATTATTTATGTTTTATTGATCCACATATAAATCTTACACACATACATTATATAACATACAAATAATTATAAAAAGTATTAAAAAAAAAAAAAAAAAAATATATATGTATAAATGAATTATATTTATAATATAGATTGATTTTTATATTTTTTCGTAAAATATAAATATAAAAAATCAATAAGTAATATATAGCCTCCAATATTTAAATCACTGAAATTATTTTGGTTTTTGTACAGATTCTTTCATTCTTTCAAGACGAGCAAGCATTGAGAGAGCGATTTAAGAAAAATGAGCTTACTATTGAAGAATTGAAGAAATTTAACTTCGATGAAGAAAAGGTGTAAGGACGGATGCAGTACTATTGGGAATCAAAACACTCAGTGCTCAATCTGAATAGTTTTTATATTAATTCTTATTTTTGAAATATTTAACATGTATACTTATAGTAATGCACGAATTATTGTCTAAGATTGATTTTTTAATTGTATTATTATAAAAAACGCTAATTTTAGAAACACAAAAAAAAAAAAAAAAAAATAGAATAATTCTAATACACGATAAAAAAAAAATTGATTTTATTAGGTATGTGCAGTATATGATAATATGGATATTATAAACAATAACGAAAAATTCTATGGAAGTGTGTTGGATCCATCAGTTGGAGTTCCATTTAATTCATTCTCCAAAGTACGATACAAATTTGTATATATGGTTTTTTGACTAAATAGTGAATATATTAAACGTAAAGCTTTGAATGTATGATACTTCTGTATAAACCATCATTTATATAAAAAGAAGTGTTCTTAAAAAGCTTTTTTTTTTGCTTATCATTCGAAAACATGTACATGTAATATGATATTAAAGACTATTTCTTTTTTTTTTATTATTAAATATTAAATAAAACAATCAAATTCTGGCTTATAATTAGGCAACTTTAACTGATTTATACCAAATAACTATGTTGTATGCTTATTGGGCAAATAATCGGCACAATGATCATGCTGTATTTGAAGCTTCCATTCGAGCGTGTCCATTTGAAGGAAACTTTGCTGTAATGGCGGGTGTTGATGAAGTTTTACGTTTTATGAATACATTAAAATTTACGGAATCAGACATTGACTATTTAAGGTATTAGCTATAATTGACATAGTAATAATAGAAAATCGTTTTCTCCTGTGGATGAAGGATTTTTCGATTATTTGAGGACAGTAGATGGCTCCCTACTGAAAATACACGCAATCAAAGAAGGGACGTTTATATTTCCGAAAATCCCTTTACTGCGTGTTGAAGGACCTATCGGTATTGCACAGCTGGTAGAAACAATTATTCTTAATTTAACGGGATATGCAATCCTTGTAACAACAAATTCCGTTAGGTAAATTTAATTTTATTTAAATTATCTGTAAAGGCATATTTTATTGGCTAAGGATAAGAAACTTTACGAGTTTGGGTTAAGACGTGCTCAAGGCCCAGATGGAGCTATATCGGCATCAAAGTATTCATATTTAGGTACTTATTCTTCTTCATACCTTTTTTCTTTACTACACATATCGATAAAAATGTCTTTATGGAAATATATTTATAATTATAATTATAATAAATAATACTATATGAAATGTTTAGCTTGGTCTAAAATACGCTTCTTAAAATGGTTTCATATACGGTTCTTAAAATGGTTTTATATACGCTTCTTAAAATGGTTCTATATACGGTTCTTAAAATGGTTTTATATACGCTTCTTAAAATGGTTCTATATACGCTTCTTAAACTGGTTCTATATACGCTTCTTAAAATGGTTCTATATACGCTTCTTAAAATGGTTTTATATACGCTTCTTAAAATGGTTCTATATGCGCTTTTTAAAACGATTCTAAATAAGCTTCAAAATATGTATATATATGTATATATATATGATGTTATTTAATTATATAAGATGAAACTTAATTTGGTCTATTTAGGAGGATTTGATGGAACTTCTAACGTTCTTGCTGGTCAATTGTTCAATATACCCATAACGGGAACTCAAGGTCATTCATATATTACTTCATTTAAAGGTAATTAATAGTTTTTTAACACAGCTTCTAGACACGGAATCAATTTTCAAAAAAGAGCTTATTTGTCCTTCTCTGAATGTTAGTTGTCGAGATTTCGTGAGTTTGGTTTTATCGTGGCGAGACAAGTTATTATCAGAACTCTGTCAGTCAACTACAAATGACGGAGAACTTGCGTCTTTCATCAGCTACGCACAAACATTTCCCACAAAGTTTCTTGTATTAGTGGACACATACGACACTTTAAGCTCAGGTACATTTTATTGATAAAAAAAAAAAAAAGTTATATAATATTTTAATTCAAATCTTATATTAACAATATAATTGTAATTATCACTATTATTGTATATTAGCATTTGTATAGATAGATTTTTATTGTTGTTGTGTGTATGTATGTAAATATGTTTAGTCATAAATATTTACATACTACAGTGGCAATCTTGTATATGACTTCTTAGCACGTTGAATATTTTTTTTAGGTGTCCCTAACTTCTTAGCAGTAAGTTTGGCTTTATATAGCTTAAAAATTATGCCTTTGGGTATTCGTTTGGACTCCGGCGATTTAGGGCATTATTCAAAGTATGTTTTTTTTTTTTTTTAATTTTTTTTTAGAGAAGTTCGAAATGTATTCATTAAAATCTCTAAAATAGTAACCTTTTTTTTTTTGTATTAGCTATTAGTTTGACGTTCCCTTTGAAAATCTCACAATTGTGGCCAGCAATAAAATAAACGAAAACCTACTTGAATCCTTAAATGAACAAGTATTCATATAAATATTTTTTTTTTTTTTTTTAGAAGCATGAAATAGACTGTTTCGGAATCGGAACAAATTTAGTAACATGTCAAAAACAACCTGCCATAAATATTGTACACACCTCGCAATAACAAACACTTTGCAGATTTATAAAATAGTAGAAGTAAATGGAGAACCTTGTATGAAGCTATCAGAGGTATTAAATTTGATAAACTCGATAAATAGCTTGTTTTGATAAAAACGATTTTATATTTGTATTATTTATAGTAAATATAAATACAATTAAAATTGCTTCAGAAACGGTTCTAATAACTTTTTAAAAAACGTTTTTAGAATTGCTTAAGAATCGTTTTTAAAATCGTTTCAGAATCGTTTTTAGAACCGCTTCAGAATCGTTTTTAGAATCGCTTCAGAATCGTTTTTAGAATCGTTTCAGAATCGTTTTTAAAAGCGTTTGTAGAAGCGTTTTTAGAGGCGCTTCAAAAAGATTTCTATAAATTGCTGAATTT
>JAQIFP010000057.1:89780-102373 GCA_030141585.1 Ophryocystis elektroscirrha
TCTATAAATGCTTCTATAAATGCTTCTATAAATGCTTCTATAAATGCTTCTATAAATGCTTCTATAAATGCTTCTATAAATGCTTCTATAAATGCTTCTATAAATGCTTCTATAAATGCTTCTATAAATGCTTCTATAAGTGCTTCTATAAATGCTTCTATAAATGCTTCTATAAATGCTTCTATAAGTGCTTCTATAAATGCTTCTATAAATGCTTCTACAATTGCTTTTATAGAAGCATAAAAATAGTGATTTTTTTACTTGTTTGGATTGCATGGGTTCATTAGAGGGTTCCAGATTAAGACAGGAAAAAAAATCAATAACAAGGTGCGAAACAGTATCAAAATTGCAGTTTTCTTTAATGCAGGCCTTTATAAAGGTTTGAAGCAAAGAAAAGTCTTACTTTTATATCTAAATCGATTTTGTTAAGAAAATTGAAAGGTCTTTTAATGAACCTATTGAAATTTAAAACATTCATAGCTTGGTTACATATCCTTAGCTTCACGGTTCAGACATGGCTCAATTTTAAATATATTCTCATCATAAAATATTTGTTTGATGTAATTTAAGATATGCAAAGATGAATTGTGATCTGGGTGCCATTCACAGTATTCTTCCTAGATGCATATTATACAATTATTCATAAATTATTATTAAATATATATTCACTATGAAATACTTTTTTTTTTTTTTTTTTAGTTTTGATCTATACTTTTGCATCTATACAAACTTTTACAAGCAAATATAATATAGTAATATTCCTACATAAAGTAAAAGTTCTCCAGAATTCGGATTAACTAAAGGATGGAAAGGCATGGGTTCTATGAATTGAATAGTGGGAGGAATCTTGGGATATTTTTGTGAGAATTTAAGCTTGAATCTGAAATGGGAGCCTCTGTACCAACCCTGCCTTATAAAAATAAGACCGTTCCATTCTATAGATATAAAATAAAAAAAAAAAAAAAGTACCGTGCACATCTTTAACATTCATCAATATATACATACCAGACGGAAACGCTCTTTTTAAAGCTAAACTATTGCTTAATTATATCAAAATGCGTATTTACTACTCAGCCGCCAATGAATAATTTGATAGTAACTTTTGATAACTTTTGTTACTTGTTTCACTTAGTGTATGACTTAAAAACTTGGCAGGTATTGGAACATTAAACCAAGAGTCTTGTTTGTTTGACATTATATAGGTATTTTTTTTTTTTTTCTAAAATATGTTTTTTTTTTAAGAAATTACCACAATTCATGCACCATAATTAAATCGTTTTAACATAATAATTTCATGCATACATATATTGAATATTTTTTTATTAAGAAAGTATTAATATTAAGCCGATTATAATTCAAATCATTACTTAACAATTCTAATGTATTTAAATATTTGAAAATGTATATATTTAAAACGTTTAACAAATGTGTTTGTGATCAAGACTGTTTACAATAAAACTTATAATTATAAAACTTAAAATATTTATTAAATATACTAATGAAATTGTATATAAAGAAAGAATTCTGTTAACAGGATATATGAGTACTACGGAAAAAAAAAAAAAAAAAAGAGAAGAAAACGCCGCTCTTAGTAATAATGGAAAATCAAAAAAGTCCAAAAAAAATGCATCGTAAGTTACTTAAAAATAAAAAAAAAATTTAGTAAGGAAGTTTTTATGGATGACTTGATTCAAAAATGGAATGAGTCTTTAAATGTATCCTCTTTTCCCTCTGAACATTTATTTGAAGCTGAAGTTCCTCCAAGTAACAAATAAGCGCATGAATAGTCTAAATATAGTTTATTAATTAATATAAGTAAATTATTCAAAATAATAATATTTAATAAAAAAAAAATAGAAAATTGCACTTTTTACACAATAAATTCCTTTTTTTTTATATTATATATAAAGTTATTGAAAAAGATGTTTATACAATTCATTACTTTGCTTAAAGAGTATATATATATAAGGTTTTGATGATATAGTTACGTGAAATTTAAATACTCTGTAATATGGCATTACTGTATTAGCGCACTTTGAGGAAGAAATACAGTCGGATGACGATTTATCAAAAACAGCCAATTTAAAGAAACGCCACAAAAGATTAACTATTCAAGAAAAAGTAAGCACTTTTAATTACTTAATTTTGTTAGCGTCGAAAAGAGAAAGAATTACGTACCAAAGAACTTGAAGAATCGGAATTAGATTGTCCAGTTTTAGAGACTCCCGAAGATTTCGAGCGACAAAGTTTAACTTTAGGACATACTTCATTGTTTTGGATACGGTATATTAATTATTTAACATAACAGGATATAACAGTTATATGGCATATCATGTCAAGTTGAAGGATTTTATACGTGTTCGTCAAATAGCGGAACGAGCTGTCAGTTCTCTCGCAGAGGAAAACGATACAGAGCGATTAGACATCTGGATGGCATATATGAACTTTGAAGCCATTTTTGGATCGAGTGAATCCCTTGAAGAAGTTTTTAAACGAGCCCTCAAATCCTGTTTTCCTAAGAAAGTTTACTATCGCTATACCTTTGTTCACAAAAAATTCAAAACCCGTGAATCTACTATAGAATGTTGTAAAATGTGCGTAAAAAAATATCCGGAATCTAAAAAAGTAATTTATATATAGGCAATTAAATTAATTATATACATACATACATATATATATATACATATATTTATATAATATTTATAATAGAAATAATAATAATAAAAATAATAATAATAAAAATAATAATAAAAAAAATAATAAAAATAATAATAATAATAATAAAAATAAATTTGTGACATCTATTGTAATAAATAATCAATTTATTTTCTTAAAATATCATATATTCGTTTTTACTGCACACAATACTAAAACCATTTCTGCGTGGAAATATTATTGCTTCATTCCCACGTATAGTCTATTATTCATTCTAGTGTAGATATAGATTACCAAGTATTCGTTTACTTTCACGAATACTGCATAATAACCTTTGTAAAAATTCGACTGAACCGTGTTTGTAGATGTTGAATTTTTTTGCAGATGTGGCTTCAATATCTAAGAATTTTATATGAAATGCCAGAAAAACCAGAAACTCATGAAGCTGAAGTTACAGCTGTTTTAAATAATGCTCTAAAATGTCTTCCCAAACATAAAAAAATTCATATAGAAGCAGCAGTTGCACGGTTCGAGTTCCAATCAGGTTCAATAGAAAGGTTAGCTTTAACACACATTTATAATCATATTAATTGGTGATTGTCTATAAATTATAGAATGTACAAAACTCCTTTACTACTAAAACTATTGACTTATAAATAATAGAGCTTTTCTAAGATATGAATCTGTAATATTTGAGCTCTATAACCTACAAAAAATTAAAGTCATTAATTTAAGACTAAACATTGGTTTATTGTTCATATAAAAATAATTATTTTGCTGAGATAGAATACTTTGAACAACAGAGAAATTTGTACTTACGGACTATTAATATAACCATATACCTTCTTTGAGGTCTGCTTCATACTTGTTTTATATGAACATGTATATGTAGTTTAATGTATATATAAATATATTTTATCGTATATATGTGTATATTTGAATTTTATTGATTTGTAATAATTTCTAAAACATTGCTTATATATTAGACCTAATTAGTACTAGTAATAGTAATGTAATTTTTTTTATATACGATATTAAATCTCTATAAATTGTTACTTTTGATTCCCATGCAGAGGAAGGAGTCATTTTGAGAATCTTGTCGCTGCGTATCCTAAGAAAACAGATATTTGGGGTCAATATTTAGACGCTATTTTTAAAGCTGTAAAGAATGAATTACTGAGGTACTTTTTCTTCAATATATTTGTTGTTAATAGTGTGTCTACTGCACGTATTATATTCATGAAACCTCTTGGTATGATGATTTTCAAACCACGTCAAATGAAATATTTTTTCACAAGGTAGTTATTAAATATTTTTTAGCTAGTCATAGATGTCTTCAATTTGAAAAAGCCTTCGGAACTAACACTACCGTTGAAAATATACAAAATAGAGCAAAAGAATATGTAAATTCTTTAATTCACAAAAATAAATAATTTTTTTCTATATTATGAACGGGAGTACACATATCGTCTACGTGAATGAAAATTTATTTTTTTTTCGTTTTCTATATATTAAATTGTCTAAAGTGTCAAAATGAAGCCAATGTTATAAAAAACAATAATAGTCTTCGAAAAGGTGTATTGATAAGTAAAAGTATGTTTTTATCACACGGTTATGTATATCACTGAAACCTTTAACTAATATCATGAATTCAGTTAAGAAACAAGTCGAAACATGTTCAAAAACTTGTGTTCCAAGCTGGCTTGCTGACGGTTGGTGTGATACTGCCTGTAATACAGACGTTTGTAAGTTCGATGGAGGAGATTGTAAAGGTATAATAAAACTATTAGCGCTGCAGATATGGATATTTTATTTTTTTATTTATGCATATGTATGTTCAAGTATACTAATATATTAATCAATATATCTATCTTTATATTTATACATGTTCATATTTGTTCAAGACTATATAAATACGTTGTCTGTGTGTACCCTTAATTGCTATAATATATCAAATCTATAAATTATTAACTTATAGCTACAAATATGTATAATTATGCATATATAACTGTATGGTTGCTTTAAGGTGTATACAAACAAGTCTTATAATAATTTGTAAATGTTCAATACTAGTAATGTATACATATAAATATAATTCATGTCACTTCACATAATTTTATAATCATTATATGATATAATAATTATAAAATTAGAATATATAACTATATGATATTATATAATATATATTATTATATTATTTAATAATATATTATTATTTAGTAATATTATATGATATATTATGGAGTAATACTTCAAAATATGGTTGAATACGTATTACTTTTTTGTACATATAAAAACCTTCAGGTTGGTGTTCTCCTGATTGTAAGAGTTCATGGCTTGGTGACTCTTATTGTGATATACATTGTTTTAATGAGGCCTGTGAATTCGATAAAGAAGATTGTAAGGATATATTTCCAGGTAAGCTCTTAATAGTAACAAGTGAAGTATCTTACTCCAATTGAAATATATAAAAATTAATAATTTTGCAATAATATTTAACGCAATGATATTAAAATTATATAATTTTCCCGTAACAGTGTAAATAATTCTATATAATTATTATATGTATTATTTACAAGCAAATACTAAATTATTCATATAGGTAGATATATAGGAGTTTTAAGCAACGTATATGTTCATTATATGAACCTTAAGATTCTATTATTGTTTGTATATATATATATATATATATATATATATGAAATGTTTAGAATTTGTAAAAGTGATTTTTAAATGCTTTGTGCTTATTTTATGTTACTTAATAATCGATTATTGTCCTTAGTATATTACAGTGTGATTGATTGTTGCTGTTTTGCAGAGAATAAAAATTACTTTCCTCGAAATAATAAGTTTGATTATTCGAATTGCCCATGTGATAAAAAGTTAATTAAAAACAGTAGCTGCAATGCTGAGTGTAACGTAAAAGAGTGTGATTTTGATGGCGGAGATTGTGATTGTAAACTTATGTGTATATATATGTAACTTTCAGTTTTCTGTAACTCATTATGTCCCAAATCATGGCTGGGAGATGGTGAATGCGATTACAACTGCAAAACAAAAGAGTGTTATTTTGATAAAGGTGACTGTGCTCAATGTAATGAAACCTGCGAGCCCGGAATGATTGGCAATGGCATTTGTGACTTAGATTGTAATAATAAAGAGTGCGACTATGATATGGGTGACTGTCAAAATATCTGCTGGGCTGCTCCTAAAATTGACTACTTTTTGGAGCCCTTCACTTTCCCTCACTGTAGGAATGAATGGAAAGGCGATGGTCATTGTGATTGTTTTTGTAACAATTCATTTTGTAATATGGATTTCGGAGATTGCACAAACTACGATTGCACAGGTAATGTCTCTGTAAATGAGTAACAACAAAAAACTTACTATGATAATGAATAAATCAATTCATCTCATATACACCACTTAGTATACAACACTACTATTATTATTTATTTATTATTTATTTGTATTATAGTTAATAATTAAGTAAAATTTCCACACATTTGCATAATTTTTTAGCTCATTTACACAATAATAATTTTATCTATAATCTCATGTTATCGATATCATTTACAAATTGATTCACAATAATATAAAATTATTAGAAAATCTATAATAAAATATTGTTGTTTTAAAGATAATCAATTTGGCGTGAGAAAGGATTAATATATCAATAATTTATAATATAGATAATATATATATATATATATATATATATAACATATATTGAAATGTATAAATATAACGCTTATATATTTATAATATCCAATTAACTAAATATTCCAAGTTATAAAGCTTATTTATTTAATATGTAATACCAATTTTTATATGTTTTTTAAACTGAAAACTGATGAGCTAATTTTGTTTTTTTTTAGATGAATATGAAAGGTTAAATATTTATTACCAAAGATTTAATTTAACGTTTAAAACATTCTAAAAGTAGATACACTTGATATAAAAAAGAAATCACACACAAGTGCTGATTTTTCTAAAAAAGTTTAACAAATACATAAAAAAGTTTAACTGTTGAGGCTTAAGTGTTGATTATTGGTTTTACAACACTAAGGGATCGGTTTTCAGCTCTTCGTAAATGCTCCTCTGTTGCATTGTCTTGGGGTAAAATCATACTGAATGAAATTCCGATAAACGCAACTACTCCACAACAGATAAGCAGCCAACCCATACCAGCGCCTTTTAGAAGGAATGGAAAACAACCTGTACCAAGCATTCCTCCTAATTTGCCCATAGCAGCCGAAAAGCCATGGCAAGTGGCTCTAACCAATGTTGGATATAATTGCGTGGGTAAAATAAAAGTAGTTGTATTTGGTCCAAAGTTGGAAGCGAGAAAGGTAGAGCCAAATAATAACAGCTGCACAATATCGTTGCGGAAATTTAATAATTCTGTTAATCCCAGCGCTATAAATACTACTCCGATAGCAACAAAACCGTAAATCTGCAATTTACGGGTTCCCGTCAAATGTATGAAAAAAATTGACAATATATAACCTGGTATGGCTATCAATGCGATTAATACACCAAACTTTGCTTGTAAAATAACATAATCCACAGAATCTGCTACAGAATTTTTTGATCCTTGTGGAAACCAAGTTTCAATTATTGCTGACTTAAAACTTCCTGTTCCATATAACGTAACGTCAATTAGAAACCAAGTAACAGAACTGGCCAAAAGCATTGTTTTATTTTGCTTTAATACATCTAACACATAACGCAAGTGGCGTGCAAATCCAGCCCAAGTCGGTTTTGCAGTTTCAAAATTGACTTCAGAAGCTGATTTGATTTCCACGTTTAAAGGCAATGATTCTCTTTGATCTCTTCGTAATAATTTATTCGTAAATGTTCTGTATAGAGAGAGTTTCACACTTTTTTCTTCTTCTCTGGGTTTTGGAGGATTAGGTATTTTATGGTTACGAGTTTGGTTATTTGGGGTAAAGATACTCATGAATTTATCGTCTAAAAACAAGAACAAACACAATAAGATGATGAATTTAATATTATATTCTTCTATAAGTCAAAACCATGGCTCTTTGCTTATAGGTATTTCTAAGTTCTTATAAACTATACTCCAAGTACTAATATATATACTTCCTAAAATATAAGAACGGTTGAAATATATATATATATATATATATATATATATATATATATATATATATATATATGTATTTTTATGTATATATATATATGTATTTTTATGTATATATATATATATGTATTTTTATGTATATATATATATGTATTTTTATGTATATATATATATGTATTTTTATGTATATATATATATGTATTTTTATGTATATATATATATATTATATTATATAAAAATTCTACACTATAATTTTACCAGTATTGAATTTAGTATCGATTTGAGATTTGTGGTCTAGAAGGGAAGGAAGATCAGTTTCGTTGGATTCTTTAGATATTTGATTTCCAAGGTTGTCAGGCGAGAAGACAGCTGAGGTTTTATTTATGTCAACTGCAAGGGAGTTTCGAATGAATTCATGTTTATGGGGATTTTTGTCTGATTGGTTTGTAGCTCCTGTTGTGATTGATTCCGCAAAAGAATATTCTCTTTGAGCTTTTTGAAATGCAGCTGACTCATGCATATGCCAACGAAAATAAAAAGCTATTCCACTTGGAATGGCTCCTATTGCCAAGCAAACTCTCCAAGTTAGTTCTAAACTTAATCCTAATGAAAGAAATGCCCACACAAAAAGAGGAGAGAGTAGCATTCCTAAGCCCTAAAATTGCATACAAATTAAAAGATATATAAAAGATATATTTTAATGTCAGTATTATTAGTATTAATATATTAATATTTATTATTAATTATAAACAATTTATACGGTATAAATTGCTCATAAAAACTCTACTTTCCACTTAAATCCCATATACATATATACGCATATATATCTTCATTTATAAACTTTATTAATAGTCATATAAATTAACGTTTTTTTATATTTATTATATAAAGTATTTACTTGCATAGAAAATACGACGGCAATTGAATTAGGCTTATGAGTTAGATACCAAAGAAGTCCTTTTGCTGGTTCTGGTTCATATGTTAGTTGCTGATGATTGGAAGCTGCTTCAGACGTAACAGTGGCAGATAATGGATATTCTCCCCCAATACCAAAACCTGTGAATTATAAGAATAAAAGAGATGTTTTGTCATTTATCAGTAATAATAAGACACATCATGAAAAACATCTATTTATTTATTTAATATTAATTCAATAATACATTCATATATATATATACAATAAAATAAATTATGTAAGACAATTGTATTTTTATATAATTAAAAAATGATTTAAAGATACATTTTGAAAATAAATAAACTATTATTACCTAGGAAAAATCGACAGAGGGCTAGCTGTATAAATATATTAAATCCAGGTGTATGATGAGTATACCCAATACCAACCAATGAACTTATAATAGACCCCAGTATAATAAAGCTGGCAGTAACGATAAACATTGTTTTGCGCCCTATAAAGTCCGCTGCAACTCCAAACGTTAATTGCCCCAGAACAGCACCAGCGTGAGTTGTTGCAACAATCATTGATTTTTCAGCTGATGTGGGCTTTCTTTCAGCTGAGATGGATAATATTGCGACAACAAAATCAATGACAAATAAATCATAAGCATCTGCCAAAAAACCAACTCCACTCACTAATACTGACTTAAGAGATTTTGTAGATTTTTTATTTCTCTCTCTACGATATGAACTGAGACTTCCTGTTTCATTCAGTTTGTATCTATTTGATTCTTGCATATTTTTTTTTTATTTACGAAAGAAAATTTGTCGCTAGTTGAAGAAAAAAGAAATAATGGGTATTTTTCAAATGTTACAAAATCATTTTAATGAGAAGAAGATACAGATTATTATTTAAATCAAATAACACACATGATTAATACGTAGTAATTCATATTGCTGGTAAATTTGATCACTTTGACTTTTGGTAATACGAAATTTTTGAAAAACCTAGAAAAATTACAACTTAATTTTTTCTCGTTTAAATAAAACACAACACATCCATAAGATTAATTATTTCTTTTAGTTCTTCAAGTTTTTTAAAAATAATTCTTTACGAGCGTTAATAGTGTGCCTGGATTTACTGTATAATTAATATTTGTTAATTGTTTATTAATAATTATAATAATTTGTTTTTTGTTTTGTGGCATTGATTAACAATTACAGTGCTTGATAAACTTTCAAATTTGAGCGCATATATAGTCATATATTACTAATTGTATATAGTTAATGTTTATATATAGAGTCAACATTTGTTTACTAAGTTACAATGTTGCATGCGAACTTTATTTACGAATTTACTTGATCTTTTCTTTCAATATTTAATCTTTTAATTGAGAAAAATCATTGATGATTATTTTGAATTTCCCCAATTTTCAGTAAATTATTTTTATGAATTAAATTAATATTATAATAACAAAAATATCTTTCAAACTGGGTTTATTAAACAATTTCCAGTGTTTTTCCGTTTCTATACATAATTCCATACTTGCTTTCTAAAAAAAAAACCGCTCAAAATTAATTTATTAATGTCTCATTTTATAATTTGACAGTTTTGAACTTTAATTAATAAATAGCTCGACGAGAATAATTTATTTTTCACAATAATTTAAACTAGAATATTTTTAGTTTGTTGAAATACCTCAGCTAAGTGTTCTTTAGTTACATTTTGGTAAGTGGAGTTGTCCATGTAATTTGAAATAAAATTTGCAATATATTTAGCTGACTGAAATACAGAAAAAACTTCGGGTGAAACGATAATTACAAAACTTTTCTGTGGTTTGAGAACTTGAATAGATGCTAAATCAGGTGTAGCTGCTAGCTGAGGCAATCATGCAATTTTAATGTATTGTTACCCCGTGAGGAATTGTGGAAAAATATCCTAATGCACGGCTTGTATGGAGCTCTGTTTCAAGAATTTAATTACGTAAGATTGTTTAAAATATACAACAAAATTATTACAGTATACAAGCTGCAACCTATAAACTTATTTAAAACTGTATATATAAAAATATATATAAACATATACATAAAGAATTATATGAAGATATATATCAAGATATATAAAAAAACATATATGAATATACATATATAAAGATATATAAATAGATATAAAAATATATATATATGCCAAAATTTGTACATGCAGGTTGTATACTAATGGAAACTTTTAATTTTGTTTTTTAATAATATTTAAGTTAATTTACTATACTGTATACAATATTGTATATATGTGTATATATATGGTTATAAACATTTTGAAGTTATAATTGTTTGTATTAGTATAAACAAATATACATTCACTTGCATAATTCAAATAACTATACATTACCAATGCCGTTGGAGAATTGAAAAGTGTACTCTGCGTCATCGGCCCTATCACTAGTAGACTGTTGCAGTATTTTTTTAATAATTTGCCCTCCTAATAGATTAGTATATTATGAAAAATATACCCGATTGCTTTATTCTAAAACACTCTTCTTCATTCCTCGCGGTGTGAGGACTACAAAGATTTACAGTAGTTATTCTAGCAGGCTTGTATTCTATATGTAAACAAAAATTACGTGCAATAATAATTTCAAGAAAAAAACCCTATTTACACTTATTGATTTATAATACTTTTTTTATATGCATGTAATGATTTAGGCAGAACAATATATATATATATATATATATATGCAAGTATTTTATATAATATTATCAATTTAATTACACCCTTAAAGAAGAGTCTTAATTGAATACCATCGACTTGTTTTTCCTCGACGTGGACTATATGGGATGAACCGATATTTGCGGTGCCAAGTACATTACTTATTGTATCTAAAGCAACAACGCTTAAACAAGCTCCTGTATTTTGACTAGGGTATAATATTTTTTGCTGTATATCATCCTGAACTAATAGAACATTATTGACTTAATTGTATAAAGTTCAATTACATATGATGTACATAGTAGTACATAATATTTTAATCCTATATTATCATTATATATATAATTATTATTATAAAATAATCATATATATAAATATAAATATATAACAGTCATATATATCAATTTAGCAGTATATGTAATTGTATATGATTATAATATAAGCAATTTTTTATTGTCTGAAATTTATTTGTTCCAATATATGCTAATGTTATATTATATATAGATATATATATATATATATATATATATATATATGTTGTTCAATATTACAATAAATTTAGTATGGTTAATCTGAATTTATTTATCTTGTATATGAATTATCTTGTTACCGTCTGTTGTCACATTCAGAAGAAAATTTTCTATTGATTCAACAGTAAATTTAAATTTATCGTTGAAATCTTTTTTATAACAAGCTTCCTCTGAATTTCTTGTTTCTGTTTCTTGACATCCATCAAATTTCCTGATTTGTGCACAACGCCGTAAAGAGAAAAACTATTATACCATGATGAATATATTTCATATACCCAAAAAATATTTTAATATCGATATTTTATACTATTTTACTACAAAAGTATTACATTCAATTAATATTTGTTAACTTAATTTAAATATTTTTAACTATTTATTAATATAAACTCGTAGTATTTTATAAATACAAGCTTACATAGAAAATTTAATTTCTAATATATTTTCATTGTATATACTTAATACTATATGTATATATATCAAATAATCTGTATGTATCTGTATTAAGATGATCTATTTTAAGTTTATAAAGACATATATACATGTATGGATAAATATATATCCATATATATTTATATACATATGTATATATGTATATATGTATATATGTATATATGTATATATGTATATATGTATATATGTATATATGTATATATGTATATATGTATATATGTATATATGTATATATGTATATATGTAT
>JAQIFP010000057.1:118609-141987 GCA_030141585.1 Ophryocystis elektroscirrha
ATACATATATATACATATATATACATATATATACATATATATACATATATATACATATATATACATATATATACATATATATACATATATATACATATATATACATATATATACATATATATACATAGATATACATATATATACATATATATACATATATATACATATATATACATATATATACATATATATACATATATATACATATATATACATATATATACATATATATACATATATATGAATAAATATACATATATAAATATAAATATATATATATATTCATATATTTATATAAGTATGTATGGTTAAAGTTGAGAGACACCGGACATGATTTAATATATATATATATCAATGAAATACGTTAATCCAATTATTTTTACATATATGGCTGTTAAAAGCTGTTACTAAAACTGTTAGTGTAAGAGAACGGATAATTGTTTGTTATACGTTGATATATGATGATTAATAAAATACCTACAAATTCTCAATGATTTAAATTAAACTGATGATTCCGAGTTTTGATGTTTTATGAACAGATAAAAATTGACCCTAATTCGCTTTCAGTCGCATTTGCGACTGATGAAGGAACTGTTGTTATGAAAATCGGAGACGAGAAACCAGTAACCTCCATGCATGTAAGTTATTTACATGCGGAAGGGTTTTTCAGGGAAATAAAGTTATTTTGGCGAAAGGAAATGATATATATTCTATTAATCTTAAAACTTCACCAATGGTGGATGACGTACGAAGAGAGTTTCCTCAAACATTAATGGGATCTTGTGGTAAGTATAAAAAAAAAAAAAAAAAAAAGATTTTTACCCCCAATCGATAAAGTATCATCCTAATGGAAGACTAATTGCTGTTCTCGGAGGAGGTGAATATATTATATACACGGCTCAAGTAAAAAAAAAAAAAAGAAATTAAATATAGGCTTTACGAAATACTGCATATGGAAAAGCATTAGATTTTGCTTGGTCTTATGAAGGTCATTATGCAGTTCGTAATGACTCAGGAAAAGTCACTGTCTACCTTAATTCTAACGTATTTGTGCTAAAGAATGCTATTGATTATAGGAACATGCGTACTTGACACCAAAATATGAGATTAAAGCTTTATTTGGTGGCACGTTATTGGGAATAAAAAGTACTTGCTTTTTTTGTTTTTATGAATGGAGCACTTTAAGGTAAAAATTTAAAAAGAAAAAAAAAAAAAGGTTAAAACGCACCATAAACGTGGAGCCGGAATCTATATACTGGTGTCCTTCCGATAATTATGTTGCTGTTTGTTGCGAAACAGCAGCATTTATATTAAAATATGACCCAGATGCAACATCTGACAATAACGATGACGAGGACATTGAATCTGCTTTTGAGGCTGAAGCTGAAATAAAAGAAAAAATTGATTCAGGAGTTTGGATTCAAAATAGTTTTGTTTATACTACAAACTCCAGACCACAGATATTCGCCTGTACAGCGGGCTTCATAGGTAAACTTGGTTACCTTGAATCATCAGCATGGATTGTTGGATACTATGAAGAATTTAATAGGTTGGAATACAATTTACAAATAATAATATATGATATATTAACAAATATGTATATGTTAAAGAGGGTTTTTTTTTTTTTGTAATGCTTATACTAATAATTTATAAAATAACTATATAATTTATGATAGTTAGCGTGTACACTATATATAAGAATTATCATAATATCAATATATCTTGCTATTGAAATCATTCTAAACTATAAATAAGCTATTCTACTGGTTAATTTATATATTTATTGTAAAATGTAAACTTTTAGTTTATAAAAAAACTACTTTTTTTTTATTGCACTGTATAATGAATACATATAATGAGGGTTTTTTTTTTTTCAGATTAATTTTAATTGACCGAAATTTATCTTTTACAACTTTTGCAATACCGATGTCATATATAAATTACATGTCCGCTATATGCGCAAAAGACTTTGAAAAAGCCTCAAAGGAGATACAGAATGTTCCGAATAATATGCATGATTCTCTTGCACGCTTTCTGGAAAGCCAAGTATTCATTTTTACGATAATATGTGAATTAGAACTACTTGGAGCGTGCTTTAGAAATTGTAGAAGATTTGGACTATAAGTTTGAGCTTGCTAAAACATCTGAGAAACTTGAATTGGTATATTTACACATAGAAATACATTAAAAATAGCATTTTTAATATATTACAATAAAACCCGCAAACTCGACAACTCATATATCGACAAAGTGTACATATATTCAAATATAAATAAATTTTCGTACATTTCATAGTTTCATTTGCTATGTTACATTTATATTGACGTATATTATTCTAATATAATTACATTTATTAATAACTTATAATTAATGTAATTATTAAAGCTAATTATTTAAATTAATTATAAAATATTCACTGTATATTATATGTGGTAGTGAAGGTTTGTTCTATTTATCTTATTAGTTATACATCAACATAGGTATTTAGTATACTGATAATTTATTCTACTATGTATTCGGTGTATTTTTTATTATACATAGAAAAAACTATTATACTATTGCCAATATACATATATATATATATTATATGTAAGTGTATACATATATGGAATTTCAAAATTTCTATAAAACACGATACATGAAAGTTTTCATTTTTTTGTATACTTAATGACAAATATTAATATATATATATATATATACATACACACAAATATATATGTATGCAAAAATATAAATAAAAAATTGTACATATACATATATATATATATATAGATACAAGCGTATAAATGCATATCTATATACACGTATGAATATATTCACATATATTACAAATTTATGTATATAATTCAGTATATATATATGTATATATAGATGTATATATATATGTATATATATATGTATACATATATGTATATATATATATGTATATATATATTTATATATATGTATATATATGTATATATATATGTATATATACATGTGTATATATATATTTATATATATGTATATATATATTTATATATATGTATATATATATTTATATATATGTATATATATATGTATATATATATGTGTATATATATTTATATATATGTATATGTATATATTAAGCTAAATTTAATGTTATCAAATTTGTCACTATGGATTAAAGTATCAATTTTTATAATAAGCTTATTATAAATAAAGTAATTGTTATTATAAATAAGAAATTGTAGTATAAATAATAAATATTAGTTTAATTATTTTTTATAAAATTTTCTAAAAATTTTTAGTGTTTTGATATACTAAAAGAAGCGTCCAAAGCTCGTGGTAAAACTGGCACTGCGTTTTATCAAGAGCAATGGGGTGAATTGGGAACTTTAGCGATAAATCGTGGTGAAATTGAATTAGCCGATAAATGCTTTACTGAAGCAAAAAATTTAGAGTATTTTTTTTTTTTTTTATTTTCACTTTCAGCTCCCTTCTTATTATATATTCATCCACAGGAAATTCTGAAAAACTCAAAGAATTAGCAAAATTAGCAGAAGAAGCAAATACTTTGAATGTCGCATTTATAACTTATTTTTTACTTAACGACACCAACAATTGCATCAAAGTGATAAATAAAAAATTTCCAAATTATTATAGGTTTTGATTGAAGCTGACAAAATATCGGAAGCAGCTTTATTTGCTCGAACATATGCTCCGCAGCAAACTGCGTATGTAGTTGATATATGGAAAAAAAAGTTAGAAGAAGCAAACTTAAAAAAGGTACTTTTTTTTTTTTCTTCTTATATTTTAGATCGCCGATACACTTTTAGTAAACCCATCGTCAAATGAAGTTGTCGTTGATACAGAGCAAGTAATAATTTTGAATAATTTTCATACACAGTAAAGGAAAAAGCAATCACAAATAAAAAGACAGATAATGTCAAAACTTCACTAGAAAGCATTTTGTCTCTGGTAAGGTTTTTTTTTTTTTCGAGGGTTTTTTTTTTAGGACTTGGATATAGATTCGATAAACGAAAATAACAATGAAACTTTTGAGAATAATCCTGATTTGCTAGACTTAGATGCAAGCATTGATTAGCCTTAATAACTATTTTAAAATTCGAGATCTTGATGCAGCTGCAGTAACACTACGAGTGCGAGGTCTTAATCTTTTTAATTCGGGGTGTTGAGTTATCAAATTTTCTACAATTTTTTTTTTTTTTTTTTTTTTACCATTTTCAGATTGCCGTTCTTCTTGAGATTGAGAAGAAGAGGTCTTTTGATTATCATAATAAGTAGTGGGTAGTGTTGTTTGTGAATTACTTGTATTCTGCTTACTAATAGTTTTTTTTCTAGTTCTGCTTAAGACCCTTGGTCTCATAAATTGAGATCGGGAGTTCGAGTTTGGGTTTGAATTGGTTGGATTTATTTTAGTTGATGCAGCAGCAGCGGCAGTTGTAGAAAAAAAAGTTTTTTTAAAAGGATCTATGTTTCCTTTTGTTTGTTGAGAGTTATCTTCAGTAACAGTATCTGAAATATTATCTTTAGTTAAGACTTTAGAAGAATAAGAAGAAAAATTTGTTTCTTCTGTTTTTCCCCCAAATATATTACGTATTATTTTTGTTTTGTCTAGCTGGTTCTGTGTTTTCGAGTAAAGGTTTTGATTCGAAGGTTCTTCTGTAACAGATTCTGATACGTTTTTCTTTTCTTCATCTTTTAATTGAACCTTCTACAAAATAATTGATGTATTGTATATATAATAACCACTATATATATTATAATGGAGATTTTTTTTTTTATAAAATATGGTATTACGTATAAGTACAAACATATATATATATATATATACATATATATATATTATTTATATATCTATATATATAAATAATATCTATAGATGAAAATAGATTTTAAATGGTATATTTATAATATTTTTTATTAATGCATATATGTCATATAAGCTAAGAATTATACCTGTTGAGCTGCAGCAGCTTCTTTAATAGTTTTGGGAAGTGGAAGCCGGTCAACAGCCATCATTCTTTGATAATCAGATTCGAACCCGTGATACCAAGGAACGAAACCTGTAAGGAGATGCTTAACGTCATTGAACCAAGGATGATTTAATAAAAATCGAGCGGCAACTCGTTCAGCGGGAGACAAACAAAGCAACTTTTCTAAAAGTTTATGCCCAGTTTCATCTAAAAGAGGAATTCTTTCACGTAAGCGGCTTTTAGTCCATTGAGGGTAATTTACATTCCAGTACCGTAATCTTTATTATAAAAATTAATTCAACAAATAGTTTCAGAGCGTTTATATTCATTATATGATTAATTAATATCTAGATATCAAATTATTTATATAAACATATAAACATATATAATTGTATAATTATACATATATATATATATATACATAAATATCCAAATATATATTCACATATATATACACATATATATAAACACATAAATATACACAGATATATATACATATAAATATACATATAAATAGACATATATATAGGCATATATATACACATATATATGAACATATATATATATATATATATATATATATATATATATACACATGTACATACACATATGTGTGTACAAATATACCGTGTTTTTCGTTTTATTGCATAATGTCAATATAAAGTTCATATATATACATAATTATATATATATATATATATTAATAATAATAACGTGTAATATGTCAATAATCTCACATAAAACGACAATGAACAGACTTTTTGATTATAAAAAAGTACTAACAATAACTATCAAGACTTGATATGAATGAAATTTTATATTGTATAAATAATTGTAATTTATTTGTTTGTATTAATATACTAATAAATAAAAAAAAAGGAATATTCGATTTTTTGTAAATTGTTAAGGTAATATACAAAGATATAATAAATTATAAATAAATGTAGTAATAATATAATAATTATATATTATTTTTGCACTATTTTATATCAGTCAAATTAATATAAAATGCAAGTAAAGATCAATCTTTTAGCTGCTTGAGTTTTTAATAATAAATAATGTATACTAGTAGATATTTTAATAACCTATTACAGACTTGTGTAAATAGCTTGATGTATTTTGTTGTAAGGGAGTTCCAAGAGTTTCAAATATGATCATAAGTGTTCCTATATCGCTTCTACCTTGGAATAATGGAGCCGGTTCCATTCTTCCTGAAGAATTTATACGAAATCTGAATAATTCGGCTATAACGCAACCGACGCTCCAGTCATCAACTAATAAACCATATTTTTCATCTCCTAAAAGAACTTCGGGAGCTCTATACCACATAGTTTGTACTTCTCCTGTTTGTTGAGCAATAGAATTCTCAGAGTTTTGATTTCCTCGAACGAACCTCGAAAGACCAAAGTCCGCAACTTTAAGTTGATCATCAAAAGACCAAAGTATATTTACAGGTTTAAGATCCCTATGCATTATTCCTCTGGAATGTAAAACAGCTAAACTATTGAGAAGTTGCCAGGCTAAAACTTTCATTTCTGTGACGTATTCGGTAGGCAACTTTTCATTTGCGGAAGGATTTATATACAGCGAATTACAGCGCAGATGTTTATTTATTGACTGTATAATTTTATCTTTTAATGTTCCCTGACATAATTCCATTACAAAAAACATATCATTGGGAGACTTGGAATCAGGAATCACCACTTCAGATGCCGTCATTATATTTGGATGGTTAATTGTTTTCAATACATTTATTTCTCTTAATGTTGTTGAGGGTATACCTTCGGCTTCATCCATGGTTTCTGGAGAAAACACTTTTATCGCTCGTGTCACCTTCGAGTCATCCTCTTTAAATACTCTATAAACGACACCATAAGTACCCCGCCCAAGAACATCATTCACTTCATGAGCTAAAAAAGTACCACAGGACGTTTCAAACACTTTATGAAAAGAAGACCTTTGAATCATTATACGAAAAAATGTAACATAACTTTAAACTGAAGCTAGTGGGCTTACAAACTATACCAGATACTTTTCCTTTAATTATTTCAAAAGAATAAATCGAGCTTTTATATTCAATATTTTTTAAATAATTATTTAGCCATGCCTTCACAAATTTTGTAGTTTCAGTAATTCTTATATAAATAAACAATAATTTGAAATAATAATTAATTTATACAGTTACTTATTTAAAATTGATAGGTAATTCAATAAAAATATTTTATGATTTAAAGGTTCAAATCTTCATAATAATATTTATAATAATTTAACATATTCAATATTAACAAATTTATAAATTAAATCTTAAACCAGGTGCTAGCAGCTCGTAATACAAAAATATAATATTAAAGTTTAAAAACTTTAATATTATGAATTATTATAATTCTTATATACCAGCGCCGCCTCCTTTACCATATCCAAATTTATCTCATCCTTGTCCTCCATGGCACACATACAAAAATAGTAATAAATAGTAACTGATTTTTTATTTATTTTGTAGACTTAGTAAAACGTCGAATCCCTGTACCACCCCCTTTAGAGTAATTTATATTAATTTTGTTTAAAATTATTTATTAGAAAAAGTGAATTCTACTGCTCAACCTGTGAAAAGTCCTTCTTTACACATGGAAAATATAATTTTCATATAAATTTTGAACATGTTAAATGCTCTCAATGCAATTACAGCAGCTCCCTTGATTTACTCGAGATACACCAATTGTCCCATATAAATGCCTCCGACGGGTAACTCTTTTTGTATTTTTTATATTAATTTATGTACATATTAAGCAATTTCTATACATAGGCGTATGCGAATATAATTCAAAAATTTAATAATGTGTTCATTACAGCAAATCCTTACTTGAAAGCTATGAAGAAAACAAATTATGGCTAGATGCACGAAAAGCGAATCATCCACTTAATCCTAATAGAGTGAGTATATAAATATAAGCACATTTTTTTATTATAATAATTAATTAATTTACATTTTTTTTATTTTTAATAGTAATTATGTCAATAATGACACATATAATTGATATTAGTACTAATAAACTTACTTGATATTTTATTTTCTTCAGAAAAATGTTGTTAAAAACCCTTATGAGCCTAGTAAACCATGCAGTGTATTAGAGAGTAACTTTATACGGTTTTTTGTATAATAAATACAGGGTTTTTAAGAAGCCGTATGGCCACCGCTTTGGGACAAAGTCATTTACGTCGTAAATTGGAAGAATCTTCCGCACTTGTTCCCAATATTGAATCCATAATAAAGCGTCAAAAAACAGCGCGACTTCCCACTGCTCCTAGCAATAAAAAGGTTGCAGTTTTTAATCGCACTAAGAACTACTCTGAAGCGCAACTTCTAGATGAATTTCCTATATGTCTACATTACCTAAAGTTTAAGTAATAATTTATGTTCATTAAGAGATATATATATATATATATATATATATATATATATATATATATTTTGCAAATAAACACACTTTATACGTTTTTTTTAAATAATAAATTAATTAATTAATTATTATTAAATTAATTTAAGCAACGTATAATATTGTGTATATATCAATAAATATGTAATTTATGCTTAGTAATGTTTACTAAATTGCTTTATAGAACGTGCAAATGGAATCCGTGTATGTATTCCCACAATATTGCTGCATACAACAGATGGAAATCTCAAAAAACTTATAAAGGATTAGATTCTCCAATAAGGCCACCACTTTTGTACAGTTTATTATTGCCTGATATTAAAAAACTTGAAGCGCGTGTTATACAAGCTCTGAAATATTTGGTACAAGAAAATTTTTTTTTAGAGGAACCCAATAATCACTTACAAAATAATAATTTCATTTCTTATAATTCACCCGACAATTCAAGTATAAACTCCGAAGACAGCAATTACGCAGATTCTATACATTACGTTGATAGTGATAATGACGAAGAAAAAGAGGAAGGAGAAATGTTTTAAGTTTAATTTTTTTTTATTCGAGTTATGATTATTAACGTTTAAGATATGATACCTTTATAAATTAAGTAATAATGTTTGTTAGTAAATTCATGTTGAAAATCATGAAAGAACATTTAAATTATGATTTGAACAAAATCAAATGATAAAAATAAAGTCAAATATGTATTTAAAACTCATTTGTATACGTCGGGAGTTCAAACTTTTGAAATATTATGCAAAACATGAAAATTTCTAAATTTATCAACCTCAAAATTTAATTCAATTCTACAAACGTACTACTTGCTCATGAAATACGATTGGGCATATAACAATTTTTATCGGAGACATGAGGAATTCGTCAATATATGAGTCATATACATAACTTGGTGTATTACGCTTAACAAAGTAGAATAAGCATAAAAGATTAATAATTTAAAATATAAAACAAAAAAGAGGGTCAAGTAAAGAAATTTGAGTAATTTAATATAGACAAGGTTTAGATATGTCAAACTAGAAGTATGCTAATTTAGGCAATAAAAAGATTTTGACATGTGGTGAATTGATCTGTAAAGCCCGGTTGAATGTATAATAATACCATATCAACTTTATGACGCTTTTAATGGTAATTCAAAATTTCAGCTGCGCTTAGTAATGGGCACTTGTACATCTACCAACAAGCAGTTTAAATTGATTAAACAAGAAGCATTAGTTTTTGATTCTGAGTCCCCTAATTCACAAACCAATCCCAAAAACATAGTTAAAATGTAAGCTCCAATATGATAGCATTATTTTGTGTCTTAATACATCCCCCATACTTCTCATTAAGTATTTCTTTAGAGCTAAATCTGAAATGTTGTCTCCATCGAATAACCTTTCCAACGACAAGGTATGTAAAAAAGTCTTATTTATTTACTATTTTCTCGTTATTGTAACAAATCTCGAGGCATTATTTATTTATTTTTTAGAATATGTGTTTACAACTTTAATGCACTAGAAGTAAAATAGTTATATGACAGTAGCATACAATATTCCAAAGTGTTTGCTGAATATCATATTTTTATATTTATTGCGTTTACATTCAGAAAACACGTTATGTATGTGAATACAGTAGGTTTTAAATTGCTCTTTGCTATATATAATATAAAATGCACGAAACATATAAAATATGCCTTATTAGTATACTTTGGATGCATACTGTAATCTAATAATTTCTATAATACGTGTAAATTTAATATGTGGGTTTATTTTTTTACCGCTATGAGTGTAAGCAAATAACTTGCGTAAATTAGTTACAAATTATTTCTGTAATAATGTGAATAACAATAATTATGTTTGACTGCATATACTCAATCTATATTTTGATAAGTTTTGCGTTTTTTTTTTATTATATACACTATAGAACATACTAATTATTGATAGTACATTACTATGGAATTATGTTTATTATCATGAAGAAAATAATTTTGTTTTTTTTTAGATTGCAACAACTCCGTAATATTATAATCATGTTTCTTATTTACATATATTAGTGAACGGCGTATGCCAGTAGAAAAGCCTCAGCGTATTCGAGTTGATGCGCAAGACAGAGAAGTAGAGGCAGAAATTGATAGGTAAAGAAAAAAAAAGAATCCATTCTAGCATAGACATCATGAGTATCGTGAAAAAACAGAGGCTGACCGTCAATTGATTAAAGAAGCTTTAAAGAATAATTTAGTCTGCTCTTCTTTAAATGACGGTGAAATTGAGGCTCTCTGTGAAGCGATGAAATTTTATGTATTCAGTAAAGATGAACTAGTTTGTCAACAAGGAGCACTTGGCTCACATTTCTTCATAGCACATTCTGGTATATTTGACGTTTTGATAAACGGAAAAGTTGTAAATCATATGGTCAGTCAAAATTACACCTAAAGTACATATTCTCTCAAATCTATAAGAGAGTTATACCATAATGACTGTCAGTTAGAAATCTTACTCATATAAAACTTTCAAAATTCAAAATTTATCATAAACCTTGTAGATTATGAAATTCAAACAATATAAGTTATATATAATTTAAATATATGATATATATACTGTAGTTATCAGAAATCATTATAGTCTGAAAAACGAATATATCATTATATATATACCATTATATAAATATACCATTATATATATACCATTATATATATAGCATTATATATATACCATTATATATATAGCATTATATATATACCATTATATATATACCATTATATATATACCATTATATATATACCATAATATATTTACCATTAAATATATATACCATTATAAACATATATATATATATATATATATATTATTGTAATATCTTTTAATTTATGATATTTATTTTCCTGTCTAATTACTTGTATTATTATGAGTTTATGTTTCATGGAATGCATTAGAAAAAGGGAAAAGCATTTGGAGAAATTGCGTTAATTCATAAAAATCCTCGCTCGGCTACAGTACGTGCAGCTACAGATGGAGCGGTATGGGGTGTTCATAGAGCAACTTTTCGAAGTATACTTAAAATGCTATCCACAAGGTATAACAATACATTTGTCTCATAAATAGAAATTTCGCTGAGAATCGCACTTTTGTGGAAAGTGTAAAAATATTTGAAATGCTTACCGAACAGCAAAAAACAATGATAACAAACGCCCTTGTCATAGAAAACTTTGTAGAATCACAACGTAATTTAAAATACTTTTCTATATAACTACAGCAATTGTTAAAAAGGGCGACAAAGGAGATGTTCTGTATATAATTAAGCAAGGAAGTGCCAAGGTTTTTATAAAAGGCGAAATGGTTCGCGAACTCACAAAGGTAATTTTTGTAGCTTATTATACTATGAAAATATACATCAGATCATTTTTTTATTTGTTGATAGTATAATTGATTAATAATATATATATATATGTATATATCCAATAGAATTAATTTCTTATAAAGCGTATAAATTAATAGAAAGGTGTGTTGAAAATTTTAAATGAGTAATAATGAATATAAAAATTAGCTACCAAATAAGCTACACTATATACATATCCAATATATACCAAAAACGTTTCATTTATAGTAATGTATGTATTGTTTGATTATTCAAGAGTATATAGTTATACTTCTAAGATTTCGTATATTTTTTTATTTGTATAATATATACAGTATATATAATCAATGATGTAGATGGAAATAATTGTTGCATTTAATATCTTATGTGATATGTTTGTTTTATTCAGTGGACTAACTTGTTATACATATGTAATTAATTTGTAGGGTGATTACTTTGGAGAGAGAGCGTTAATATATGATGAGCCAAGGTCTGCCACTATTATTGCATCTTGTGATACAACATGTATCACTATTGGACGAGATTTACTGCAAAAGATGCTTGGAAATCTACAGCATGTGCTGTTTCGTAATGTTATGCTTATCGGTATGTTGGGAGGGCAAACGACGGAATGACGATATGTAGCGCTCCAAAATAGTTCAGTCTTTCAACAATTTACTGATGAACAGCTTAGTGCTTTAATCAAGGCAGCTGTAGTAAAAAACTACCCTGAAAATTACACAATCATTAATAAAGAAACAAGAACCAAAGTAATTTATTAATAAATAAAATAAATAATTTATTTTTTGCAATAATTTCGATTAATACATACATTATCTGGTTTTAATTTTTTTTTCTAATTTGTTAGTTATTCAATATCAAAATATTAGTATTCAGTTTCAATGTATTTAAGTTGAATTAAATTACTGTAATTTTAGGGGGTACGATTTTTTATAGTATTAGAAGGAGATATCTTGGTGAGCTTGAATGGGGAAAAAGTAACCAAGCTGGAGCGAGGGCAAAGTTTTGGAGAAGAGTACGTTCTTAATTCAAGTCAACCTTTCCAGCACCGTGTAGATTCACTGTCAAACGCTAAAGTAAAACATAATTGAACAAATGGTTTATCCGTATTTGTAGTTGGCTTTATTAACATGCACCGCTCTTGCAACTTCACTGGGTTCAAATGATATAGATAAAACATTTGACTATAACAATAAAAGACAAATTATTAAAAAAGTAAACTATTTATACCATTGTAAAGATGCACGTAGATGTATATTTTCCGTTATTTATCTGAGCAGCAAATAAATATGCTTATTCGCTCTTTTGAAACTACAAGATATACATTTGGAGATTATATTATCCGAGAGGGTCAAATAGGAACTCGATTCTATATTATAAAATCTGTAAGTATTGAATATATTAATGATGTTACTAAAACTTATATATTCAATGTTGCATTAATATGTGCATTTATATATATACATATGCATCAATATATATATATATAATTATATTTTATTGAGTACATATAGTTATATAACTTTGAATATGCTTTTGAGTTTTTTTTTTTTTTTTTTTTTTTATGCTTTACTTTATTTTCATTAGGGTGAAGTTACAGTTATTAAAAATGGAAAGAAGTTACGTACATGCGGTCGCCATGATTATTTCGGCGAAAGAGCATTGTTATATGATGAACCTAGAACAGCTACAATAGAAGCAACATCAAAAGAAGTAGATTTATGGGTTGTAGAAAAAACGATTTTTCTTCAATTTATTCATGGGCCTATGCTTGAGCATTTAGAAGAGCGTATCCGGTTACAGGTATATTAATTATTAATCAAAATATAATAAACAGGATACGAAAATAACATTCGCAGATTTGGTGGTTCAAAAAGTTATAGGTCGTGGTACATTTGGAACAGTTAAATTAGTCAAACACACACCTACTGGAATCAGATACGCTTTAAAATGCGTCAGTAGAAAGTCAGTTATTCAGTTAAACCAGCAAGAACGCATTCGTCTAGAAAGAGAAATTCTTGCAGAAAACGATTATCCTTTTATTATAAAGCTTGGTAAGCATTAAACGATGATATTTTGATACATTAAAAATATACTAATAAATTAATTCAATTAATATTAATAAATTCAATAGTTTTAACATATCTAAATATATATATATATATATATTACTGATCTAAGTATATCAAGCAAGATTATGTACAATATAATTTTGCCTAATATAATTTCGTATATGTGACCATAATTTATAACATATATTTCGCTTATATATTATTAAACTTTAGTTTTATGATATTTTTGCTTATAACTTTGTATACTAAATTAAACTTATACATTAATTACTTAATTTTTGGGTTTATTGCAAATAGGTTTGTATATTAAGTGAAACTTTTATTCTTCAAACTTATAACCTTTTATTTTTAGTCCGAACTTTTCGAGATTCGGAGTATCTATATTTTTTGACTGAGTTAATTACTGGAGGAGAGTTATATAATGCAATAAGAAAATTGGGTCTGTTATCACGAACACAAAGCCAATTTTACTTAGCATCAATTGTTTTAGCTATAGAATATTTGCACGAAAGAAATATTGCTTATAGAGATTTAAAACCGGAAAATATACTTCTTGATTCTCAAGGGTATATAAAGCTAATTGATTTTGGCTGTGCTAAAAAAATCCAAGGAAGATGTTATACGTTTGTTGGAACACCTCACTATATGGCTCCAGAAGTTATATTAGGTAACTTTATCTTACTATTTATTACCACAATTATATATATATATCCATGTCTAATTGAATGTATACATTTAACTCTAAAACTATTATGAATTGAATTACATAACTTCTTATTTATTATTATTAATATTAATAAATAATAATACTATTAATTATATAATTATTATTTCATTTAATAATATTTTACTGGGGTTTATTTATTGTTGAAAATATAGTTTAAATAGCAGTATAATTTGTAGGTGTTTTTCTAATAATAATTTATTAGGCAAAGGATATACGGCTACAGCAGATATATGGGCATTTGGAGTATGTTTATATGAATTTATTTGCGGACCACTTCCATTTGGAAATGATGCAAAAGATCAGCTAGAAATATTTAGAGATATTTTAACAGGAAAATTAGTATTTCCTCATTATGTAACTGACCAAGATGCAATCAATCTGATGAAACGATTACTATGCCGTTTACCTGAAATACGCATTGGATGTTCAATAAACGGATATAAAGTAAATAAATATATTTTTTTTTTAAAAAGCTGTAGGATATTAAAGAACATCCTTTTTTTCGTGATTTCGATTGGAATGAATTACTCGGAAGAGGGATAACACCTCCACTTATCCCTGAAGGAGAAATATACGCTGAAGATTATGCTGATGGATCATCTCCCAACACAGATAATGGCATAAATAGTAACTTTGACTGGGAGAAAAAATCTTAGCTCTTTTTTTTATTTTTATATAGATGTATTGATTTTTAAAATATTTATAAAGGTATGGTTCTCTGACAAAATGGAAAAATCCGAGCTACTCAATTTAGCTATATCGTATTCTAAAGAAGCAGTTGAATTCGATCAAGCAAATCGTCCTCAACTAGCATTCGAAAAATATAAGCAATGTTTAAAATGTTTGGAGGACATAAGATCACGTATAAGTTTATAATTAAATACCATAGCCAGAAATAACTTCTGTTTCCTCCAAACAAACATTAGAAAAATATATGTTAGAGTATATAGAAAGAGCAGAATATTTAAAGCAAAAATTAGAGCAGCAAAAACCTTCTAATACTAGATCTCAGTGAGTAAAAAAAAAAAAAAAAAAAAAAAGCAATCCTTTCTCTAGTGATTCCTTAAATGACGATTATTCCTCTATTGAGCAATGTGTAGTTTCGAATAGACCTGATATTACAATGAATGATATAGCTGGTATACAAGAAAGCTGTTTACATATAATTTCTTACTTATATGATATAAATTATTATATTCATAATAACATTTAATAACACTGAAAATACCGATCAATATTAATCAGTATATATTCATTTATTATATAATGTGAACAATAGGTTTAGAATACGTAAAAAGTGAGCTTCATGATGTATTTCAATTACCTCTCAAATACCCTAATTTATTTGGGTCTAAATTGAAGCCATGGAAAGCTGTTTTGTTATATGGAGTAAGAAATAATAGTTGCGCTGTAATCAAACAAAGCCTCCCGGCACCGGAAAAACTCGACTGGCACAAGCATGTGCCAGTTCGCATAGTTATACTTTTATGAATGGTATAAAATCTTTTACATTTATTTACTCAATAGTTTCAAGTGTTGATATTTTTTCCAAATGGCAAGGTGAAAGTGAAAAACAAGTTCGGCTTTTATTTAAGTTCGCTCGACTTAAAGCTCCTTCAATTATATTTATTGATGAAATCGACTCGCTTTGTAGTGGTAACAATCAATTATGAAGTCTACAAACCTGTACACAGCGAGAAGTGAAAATGACAATGAGTCATCTACCAGAGTAAAAACAGAGTTTTTGAGCCAGATGCAAGGTTTAGTACAAAATCTTGATAAAACTGTGGTCGTTATGGGAGCCACAGTACGTACAATATTATTTAATAAAAATAACTATACTATGTATATATACATAAACTTATTTATATACATATAATAATTACTATAATATGTTTATCTATATATCTGTATATATATATATATATATATATATGTGAATAAATACATTTCTTCATGCATATATACATATACTTATTCATATATGTATACATATACTTATTCATATATGTATACATATACTTACTTGTATATGTATATATATAATTTATATATGTATATATATAATTTATATACGTATATATATTATTTATATATGTATATATATTATTTATATATGTATATATATAATTTATATATGTATATATATAATTCATATATGTATATTAATATACATAAGTATATATATATATTTATTTGTATACATATATACATAATTTGAAATAATTATGAATTAAGTAAATTTTAAATAAAAAAAAAAAAAAAAAAAAAGTGTTCCTTAACCTTTGAGACTTTAAACGTCGTAGAATGTACCATGGGTACTAGACTCAGCAATAAGAAGAAGGTAATCCCATCATCAAAAAAAGACTAATAGATTCGATCGCCGCATATATGTTCCATTACCAGAACAAAAAGACAGAGAGGAGGTATTTGTTTCTTAGTGTATCAAAATAATTAGTTATTAATAATGAATTTAAAAAACACAAACCATAATTTAACGATTGAAGACTTCAAATTGATAGCATCGCAAACAGAAGGTTACTCAGGATCTGATTTGGAATCTTTGATTCGTGATGTTTTATATATGTCTGTCAAAAGACTTGATCAATCTTGTATATAATAATTAGATTACTTCATGTTTAGCTCAAAATTCTTCGGTTACCAATGGTAGTGAGATCTCAAATATAAACTTAGTACGTACTTGTATTTATGAACCGGTTCCGATTTAGAGCGATTTTGAAATAGCACTAGCTCGATCATCACCAACAGTAGATATGTCCGATCTTCCAAAATACCAAGAATGGACTCAAAAATTCGGTCTTAAAAGCTAATTATTTTTGCTATACACTAATATATATAACTTTTCAAATAAAGCTGATAAAAGGCAAACCAGTGTAAAAATGGTGAAATCTTATTTAAGATATATATACAAAGACCAATTTGGAGTTATAGCATCAACGAATGCTAACTGTATATATGGTAAAACAAATCATGAGATCATATCAGCCGTGAGCGATAATCTGCTTTTATGGGATATAAAGTCTTCAGCCAAAAAAAGTAGTATTACTTATACAACGGAAAACATCAAAATTCCGTATATTACATATATATGTAAAAATCCTGTACAGTTAAATGTAGTGGCTGCAGGATATAATGACGGGTCTATTAGACTATACAATATATTGGAAGAGACTTTAATATGTACATTTTACGGTCATAAGTCCGGTATTAGTTACATGGAGTTCAGTCTAGATGGTCAGTATTTAGCATCAGGAGGATGGGATACATTTATAATAATTTGGGATGTTTTATCTCAAATGGGGTTGTATAGGTTAGGAGGACATAAGCATCAAATTAAAAAAATACATTTTATATATGACTCCAAGAACAATGATTTATCTCTAAATAAATCTAAACAAAAAAAAAAAAAGGCGAAAAATGATGAAAAAGATAATTTTGGTTTTACTGAATTTTCTTTGGCTCCCTCCTATATTATAAGTTCGAGTTCCGACGGAACAATAAAATTATGGGATTTTCCGTCGCAATGGTGTTTTCAAACTATTGTGGATTTAACAGGTCATATAGACACTTTTTCAATTGACATATTAAGAAATCATTTATATGTATTTACTAGAAAGAAAGAAATATCAGTTTATTCATTCAATACCGATAAAATATTAAATAGCGACTTTGCTGTGTTACTTGGTAAAATAAGCCGAAAGAGTGGTTATGCTGTATCTCAGGCTCTTATAGTTCTTGACCCTGTTCTATTAAATGAAGCAATACAGCAGTTATTTGATACGGATCATATAGGTGCATATACACAAATGGGGACTATTTTATTAAGTTCAAATCGACACATTGGTTTCAGAAATCTAAGAAGACTTCAAATTATATTGAACTCTAAACAAGAAAGTTTAGATATATATCGCCTTTGTACAGACACAGACCTTAGTATTAATAAACATAAAAGAATTCGCAGATCAAAGATTTTTTTAAAAAAAAAAAAAGAACAACTTTTACAATTAAAAGAAGAACTGTCTCAAAAAGAAGCTGTTACGAGTTTAATAGTAGCTGAGAATATCCCTTTAGAATTAAAGAAACAAGACATTTTACAGAAAATAGCAGAATTGGAAGATAATATCAAATCTTTGAAAAAAAAAGATGAAATAACAGTATCAGATTTTTACAATTATATATCTACATTTAAATTCCCTAAACGAGTTAACTTTTTAGATGTCTTTTACTCTTTGGAATCAAATATGTTAGCGCAATACAATGATGCTACTATAGAGTCTTTTATTGTTCCAATTCAACATCTTATAAATGTCAAAAGAGGCGCAAATTTGGAAGAAACACAAACCGAAAATCTTCAACTAAAACCTTTGTACGAGTTTGATCGTTTGGGACACACAGAAAGCTTAAATACCATGTGTATTAGTGATGATGCTCTCCATCTAGCGTCCTTAGATGCTGAGGTATGATTATTTATAATGAGAACACACATATATATATATATATATATATATGCAGTTGTGTATATATATTCTTATATATGTATGTATATTTACATGTATGTACATATATTTATATATATGTATATATATTTATATATATGTATATTTATATATATGTATATTTATATATATATATATATATATAAATATGTACATATATTTGTATATATGTTTATATACTTATATATATGTTATATATATATTTATATATGCCACTTTATGCGCAAGTAAGACTCGTTAAATTTATGTATAAATAGTATGAGGATTTGCTTGATTATTTAGTACTGTGTATATACTATTTAAACAGTTAAATAGTTAATATATATTTTGCGAACATCTTGTAATTGAATTATATTGATTGGGCTTAATAAATATAATTTTTTTTTTATAGAATCTAAAACTATGGAAAACTGACTCAGCAGAAATAATATGCACTATACCAATATTAGAAAAAGTTACTTGTGCTTTGTTCGTAGCAGGAAATGACCAAATTGTTCTTGGTACAGCGAAGGGCAATGTTATTCTTGTGAGTCTTATTGACTTTTCAATATTACAAACATTTTCAAAGTATCCGCAGAAATGTACGTGCATAGCGGAAACTTTAGATGGAAACGGGTAATTATAATTCTTTTTATTCTAATTGCACAGTTTTGTTATTGGACGTGAAAATAAATGGCTACAATTTTATCAGTATTACTTAGAGGTTTTACCGGACGATTTAGAACTTGTTCAATTTAAATTTGAGAAGGATTTTGAAATGAGCGATCAGCCTTTGGACATAAAAGTACTTATTCATAGAGAATAGATGCAATTACGCAATTTATATATATATATATATATATATACACATAATCACACATAAAAATATAAACTGGTATTTTGTTCAAGTGTCAAGCTTTTAGTTTACTTATACCATATATATATATATATATTATTATAATAACGAATTAATATTATTAATTGTTAGATACACATGACAATATAACTGTTTTATTGAATTAGTTATGTATATACTGTTTTATGAAGTTAATTAATGGATGTGTTTAATAATTAATATTTCATAAAAAGAAAAGAATACATTTTGTTGCTTGCAAAGTTATAGTGATTACTAGATGTTAATGATAGTTGGGTTTTTAAATAATACCTTTATATTATTTTAAGTTATACTGAAACAATCTTTAATTATATTTATGATAAATTGTTTTCAATAGTGCTTTAAAGTAATATATAGTTATTGTTTGAAAAATGTACGTATAATTTAAACCTACATATAGTTCATACTTACTTGATACATACGGATATGCTTCCTCAAATATATACATATATATACATATATATACATATATATACATATATATACATATATATACATATATATACATATATATACATATATATAAATATATATACATATATATATACATATATATAGTTATTGCTTGAAATATGTACGTTTGATTCAAGTTTATAGTTGATACTTACTTGATACATACGGATATGCTTCCTCAAATATATACATATATATATATACATATATATAATATATAATTGTAATAATGTATTTGCAGTTTTCCAAAGATGGAAAGTTGATGGCAGTAGCGCTTATGGATTTCACAGTTCAAACATTTTATACAGATACTTTGAAGTTACATCTAACTTTATATGGGCATAAATTACCAGTAAATTCGATAGATTTTTCAGAAGATTCCAGCATTATTGCTAGTGGCTCTAGTGATAAAACTATTAAAGTTTGGGGTACAAAATTTGGAGATATACATAAATCATGGATTGCTCATGAAGGGTCTGTTTTACGTGTTTTTTTCTCAAGCGAGGCTAATTTGCTGGTTTCTTCGAGCACGGACATGACAGTTAAATTGTGGGATATTGAAACTAAGGATTTGGTACAAACGTTTACCGGTTTTACGAAACCTGTAATATCTATATTAGTTACCCCGTCATATATTATTGGTGGAGGTAATTTTTTTTAGATTATGTACTACATTATTTAGCTTCAAATGGAGAAGTTCGACTTTGGAGCCAAACTGATGAACAACTCTTTATTGAAGAAGAAAAGGAGGAAAGAATGAACGCACAGTTAGATGATGAAACAGAAAAGAACTGTCCTAATCCAAGTATGTTATGTCATATATTATATCTATATATATATACACTTAATACAAAAAAAAAAAATAAACGCTCTGATTTTCAGTGAACGCTCAAGAAATATTTATGACTAGAGCAACGCGCCGTACTTTAAACTCGATTAAATCTACTGAAGCATTGATGGAAGCTTTGGATACTGCTTCAAAAATGCGTGAAGAGCTGAACAATTATGCTCAAGCATTGATTTGCTACAATTCGATGAAAAATGAAGAACCTTCTAAATCAACATCTTTGGACGCTTTATTTATTTCAGAAAAACCCACTCCGCCCCCTTTGAATATTGCAATGATGGGAAAATCCCCAGAACATTATTTGTTTGATCAGCTTAATCAAATACCATCAACAGTACTTCATGAAGTTATGGTTGCTTTGCCATTTTCTTTTGCGGAAAAGGTATTTGTACCTTTTATATATATATTGTGTATAGTTATTGAAATTCGTAAGCTCCATATTAGTTCAATTGGATACAGCTGTATCTGACACTGCTGGTGTATGCTTTATAGAAAACTTTATTAAAGTTACTTTGCTAACAATACACGTTCATATGAGACAACTATTGACTGTATCAAATTCAAGTAATTTACGCTCAATATTACTCAATATACACTCATTGTTGCGACCTATTTTACTTGGCGAAAAAGATAAAGCTGAATTTCTTCAAAATGCTTTTATTTCTTTGGAAAAAAGAAGTAAATCTGTCAATTTAAAGTCGTTATAATACTTTCAGCAGCCCAGTCTAGTAAATAATTGGGACAATCCAAAATGTCATCTTCAATTGATTTGATAGCAGCTGACTCATCAAATTGAAAGCTACAATTCACGGTAGTTTTTACTGCATAACGATTTATTCTATTTATTATTGAATTTAAGTTTTCAAAGTTTATTTTTCGCTCGTTAATGAGTGGTTTACGGTTTTCTGTCCATGTTGTTATATCTTCATCATCGGAAGCACCACCCTCTGTACAATTATGTAAAATACGAGAACACAGGGGCTTATAACTTTTTTCAACTTCCTCTTCAATAAGTGTATCTTTTACAAATATCCATTGGTTAAAATGAAAGTCTGATATGTTCAGCATTATCGCTAAATCAATGAATTTTAGTATTTGAAATACTAAACCAGTATCATTTTTTGTTAAATTCGTGCATAAACTATTAAATTCTGAAAATACTATGGGCCAAAGTTTTGATATATTTGGAGAGCCATTGCATCTCAGCAAAATTATTCTATAACATAGAATAACCTACAAAATTAAAATATATATGAAAACTTCCGTAAATAAAAGATCAATGTCAAAAAAAAAAAAGATCAATTTAAAAAAAAAAAAGATCAATTTTATTCATTAGTAATAGAAATTAATTTTTTTTTTTACCTGTTGACATAAATAAATTTCAAGCAGTTGTCTCTTTTTTTCAGCACGTAGAAAAGTTCCTAAATTATTAATAAGAAAGCTACAAAAAGGAAGCAGAAACCTAGTAGGAGTTGACATTAGCACGTAAGCTAATTTTTTTAGTTCCCGAGCTTTTATGAGATAATGCTCATCTTTGTCTTGCAGTTTGAATACAGCCTAAGAAAATATCACATCAATAAATAACGTCAATATAGCTTTAATGCATCGCAAAAGACACAAATATTACCCATAAAGATCTTGAAGAGAACGTTTTGTCAAGTAAGTTTTTTAGTAAGCTTTGGGAACTCAATGAAACGCTCATTATTTTTGTAAATAAACGAAAAGAACGTCGATCCAGAGTAAACATGTAGTAAAATTTAGGTACTATGGATTTGGAAATTTTCTGAATCTCATCAGTGGAGACTGTATAATTATTCAAAAAATTGAAAAACTCAATTGAAATATTTTCTTTATTTAGATTTAAACATTCAGCTTTTATTAAAGCACTTCCAAAACTCAAAATCAAATAACGGTATTGGATATTCTAAAATAATCAATTTAATTAATTATGCTCCCATAGCACATTAATATATATATATATATATATATATATATTTTATATAATATATATATATATATATAGAGTTATGTGGAGAGAAAGTGTGGAGATCGCGGTGGGCGGCATAACTTTAAAAAAAAAAAACATAAAGACAGATGAGGCGCCGATCTATATACACTCAACAC
>JAQIFP010000058.1:0-35428 GCA_030141585.1 Ophryocystis elektroscirrha
TGTATATATGTATATATGTATATATGTATATATGTATATATGTATATATGTATATATGTATATATGTATATATGTATATATGTATATATGTATATATGTATATATGTATATATGTATATATCTATATGTGTGAATCATTGAAATAATATATGTATATGCATAAAACTGATATATGTATATATGGATATACAGATACTATACATATATATATTGTGATAACAAAGTATTATTTTTACTCTGATATTTATTATTGTACTTTGATTGCGTTTAAATTTGATGAATGATATTTCAAGATAATGAAGAATGAACAAAATATGAAATATTGAAATTGAAAGTGTATATTGTTAGTTTTTTAAAGTTTCAAATAATTTAGAATGTTCAACTAAATGTAAAATATATTTTTGGTGCAGCGTGGGGCGACGAAGATGTAGACCCCGAATTCACTGCAAAATTGAAAGAGCAATTGCAAAATTATAAGCAGTAAATCATCTTTTTTTTTGCGATTAATAAAAAAAATAAAACTAATAAAGGGTATTTTCGTTACTTTTACGTATTTTTTTCAATATTTTACGTATTTGAAAATAAAGCTGATTGATAGCATCGGAAAGATTGGCTCTTTCACTAGGATTCGGTCTCACTAAATTATCAAATATATATTTAGCTGCCTCATATGAATAATGGTTATTATTGTACTTATTCAATAATGCTTTTCTTGCTAAAGAAACCCAAATGTTTGGTTCGACTGCCCAGCCCAACTCAGGACCTCGAAAATCTAAAGGCCCTGGACCATTAGGTGGTTTTAAATGATCTACAACACGTTTTCCAAGTAAAACTTCGGTTATTGATAGCCCGGCTGCCCATATATCACTACTTAAATTAATATCAACATTTTTTGCTTTTTCTACATCCCTAATTTTTTTCGAGTAATACTCTAAAATTTTTTGTTCAGGTGACTCGTACCAAGAAGTTCCACCAGTGAATTCTTTGGCAGTATGCATAGATGCTGTTCCAAGATCTATAATTTTAACGTCTAATAATTTTTCATGCAAGCTATTTTCATAAAAATCAAGAACAATATTGTCAGGTTTAATATCATTGTGACGTATACCTAATTTTCCATATTGAATAATTCTTTTTAGAGCAATAATGCACCAGTTTATTTTATGATATTCATAGGTGACTCCTAAATTCGTCATATTAATGTTTTCTTGTCTGATAACGTCAAAAAAGTCAGGCCCTGATAGTTTTCGTGTAATAAGAATGCATTTGCCAGGGTTATCTTTATCCATATAATAACCCAACAGTTCGGATGATGGCCAAGAATCCGTTATTGTATTATATTTGTCTTCATTTTGCAATTGTGACAACTTTGAGTATATATATAGATGACATTCTATTTCACGCTTTACAGATCTTCCATCGCGAGTATTTTGATCTTCAACTGATTTAATTGCAACTGGGTACGAAACTGTAGGCGTTATAGGTGAAAGCCAAATTCCACGTAATACTCGTCTTTTGGAAGAATTTTGAGAAATAATAACTTCATCTAAATTATACCATGCACGCAATTCTGCACGTTGATGTTGAGCTGCATTAAACCTAGGCTGATCTGTGAAGCTTACAGGACCATTTGCGTCATATAATCTAGTATGACAAAATGGAGGTGTCGGTTCTGGGCCTTTATATGGTACCATTATATTATTACTAGTTAAAAAATCCTTACTTATATTGATATTATTATATGAAGAAGTATTGGTTGAATCTTCTATTTTGCCTCCATTATAGCCTTTATTATAACCCGTACTATACCGTCCATTATAACTATTATTATATCCACTATTATAACCACCAATATAATGACCTCCATTAATACTTTCTATTTGGCTTTCATTATTGCTTTCGTTGTGACTCAAATTACAAACATAGTTATTAGGAGAAGAAGGTATACGCTTTGTGACAGCCACGGAAGCTGCAGCAGGAGCAACCGGATTAGCTTGAGGATCTGGAACATACGAATTATAATGAGGACACTTTATTGGAATATATGGAACCGGCTCTTTATTCTTTCGAGTCTTCTTTTCAACACTATTGTCCGATGAATGGTTATTTTGCTCAAAAGTTGATTCTTCAATCAAATTTATCATTTCGTCCGATAATTTATTCCCTGTTTTGCCAAAATAATTCCTCTTATTACATATACTAGACAAATCATTATCTAGTACTGGATATTCTTCGTCAATACTAACGTTTTTTTTTGTATTCTTTGACCTATTAGGGTAACGTTTTATAGCATTATTTATGAATTTAGAAATAAGCGGCTTTCGCTTATTTTTTTCATAGTCATTAGGTCTTTTTGTAATTCCCTTTACTCTATTTTCCAAAATGTAACCTTGTGACGATTTTACGTACTGCTTAAATAGAGCGTAACATTCGTTTAATTGTTCTAAATCTTCTTCTTTAACTTGCTTCTGTTTACTAGTCAAACCAGGCTTATTGTTTAATCCATAGTCGAGAATTAGATCTTCATCCATTTCTAGTAGCACAGCCTCACTCTAAGTAAGCACATATTATATGGAAAAAAAATTACTTTAGTATAATTATCAAATATGCTAATAATAATTCTTAATGTGTTGAATAATACTTATTCAAGGCTATATATCAATCTTATTATTAATAGAAAGTTGTTCATTATTAATAAATTATAATATTGATAAATAAATAACGTTACAGTTATTAGATAATAACATATCGTTGGTTTAATCATAGATATGACAATTATTTGACATTTATATATATATATATATATATATACATATATATATATATATTGAAGGTAAAATTAATTGTTTTTGAATACTTATTCTTCCAAGTATTTTAATAAAAATAAATTTCATTATAAATACCGTATATATATAATACATTTGTAGTTATAAATTATAAATATATTATAATAATAACAATTACTAGTCATGTTAGTATACCAACATATACAAAAATATCAAACACTTGGTGCAAATAAGTCAGGTTTAAAAAGTTAAAGTTATGAAATAGCGTACCAGTACAAAGGTTTAGTATGGCTAAGCAAATATTCCGATTTAAATGCCAGATTTCTTGGTTTATGGTAAGTATAAATTTGCCATAATGGAGACGAAAAATTCCAAACGTAATTGATTCACTTTATTCAGCTCAAATATGGAAACGCAAATGATTCAATAACTTCAAAATATATTATCTTATAAAAGATGTTTTTAAATTGTAAAAAAATTTAATTCTTTAGCAAAAAATAAATATATTACTAGCACGTTATAAATTCAACCAAATTTTAGATAGAGAAAATTATTTTGGGAAAGTGGGGATAATTTATTGAGATAGCTATGATCAAATTACCATAATATAAATATTTAGATATTTCTTGAGTAGTGCTTCGATTAACTTTCAACATCTTTATGTATAAAATGTTGAAATTTCAATCTCCACAATAACACTAAAAAAAAATTTAATTTCTCAAAACAAAAACTACAACAGTGGGGATTCTTCTACATTTTAAAGGCTTATTATCGATTTTATGCCATAATCTATTGTAATTTAGTCAGTTTAAGCTCATTTATATATAAACTTTGAGAATTTTTACATGTAATATTTTACGTCTTATGAATAAGCTAGTACAAACAAAAATATATGATTTATAAAAATTATCATTGTAATGCAATGGTTGTTATCTCTACTTTACATTCTTGCGCAAATTAAGTCATTACAGTTAATTCATGGTGTACATGTTAATCCAATTAATGAACTTGCTCAAAAACAATTTGAACTTACAACAAATAGTAGGAATCTATATATATAATTTAGTTCAGATTATACACGACAAAAACCAATAATAAACTTTGATGACGAGGTAACAATACATCAAGTTATATTTTAAAAGGCTGTATCTGATATACCTTTTGACATAGAAGTTACTGGTACCGTTTCAATTCCAGTCTCCTATAATTATAGATTTTGAGGATTTAAAATTTATAAATAAATCCCCTGTTGAGTCGGCGGCATGTGTTCGGTCTTTACCTTTTGGAAAAGAGGTTATAGATGAAATTAAAACGGCAGAACCGGTGAAGGAAGAGGAAGCCAACTCGTTAGAGGCATCTCATACAGATTCAACCGAGTTGTGTTCAACTTATGAAGGTATTGTTCCAAGGATCAAGTATATAAATAATGCGTAAACATTTGCAAAATAGTGATTTTTTTGGAGCGGATAATGGTGATTGGTTAGCCGAGGTATACAATCAGTTTAAATATATGAATACAGGAAGAATTCAATATTCCACGCCTTATGTCTTTCCGAGAATTAGGTTGCGTATGTTAACTAAATTCATTAGCACGGACCATAATATTTGATAAAGATATATAGTTTAATCAATGTTATAAATATATATATAAAAATATATTTAACTATATATATAATTATACATATAATTGTATACATAAATATACTAATAATTATATATATGTATATATATATATATATATATAAATATACATATAACTATATATAAATGTGTATATAAACATATGTATAAATATATATATAAACATATATAAATTTATATGTATTTAAACAATTGATATCTATATTGACTATATACTTACTATATTGTAATGTTTGTCATAATTACTTCATCATTTATTATATCAAACTAATTGATTATGCATTTTGCGTAGAAAATAAATGTTATCAAACCTGTATTTTTTATATTGTTAATAGTTACATTTTATAGATTAAAATTGCATTAAAATAAAAATAAATTTATACCTTAAGTGTATATATGTAAATACTATAATAAAAATGTTGTTAGAATATATCGAATCTGCTGGTTAACAAAAAATTTCATTGTAATACCGCTGAGTTGTCAACAGATATGTAAGAGCTCATTATTTATAATTCGATTCATATTATTAGTCGATTGGATGACTTGTCTGAAGCCGGAATAGCTTTAAGAATACCCCAAGATAATACAAAGGAATATATTTTAGTTTTAATCGAAGCAACAGATTGGGAAAAATCAGTGTTCGGTCACTTAACTATACAGTATAAAGCAGAAAGCCGATCGGAAATATTAAAATCAATTCAAATTCGTGATGCCCCGCCTGGGTTTTTAAACAATCTATTAGTTAGAGACTACGGGGAATCTAATATCATTACAGGTATGCATATAAAATTAAATTATAACAAATTTTTATAGTACTCATAAATTATCAAGAATACGCCAGAATTCAATTAAATACAACACTATACCCTTTAGCATCCATAAATAATCGTGCTGCTTTATATGTAAAAAGAGGCAATGCAGTATTTTCAAATATAACTTTCACAGCAAACACAGATATAAAAACGTAGAAAACTATGTTTCCTTTATACTATATGTACCAGGAAACCTAAAAAACCTAAAAAATGCAAATTTTATTAGAAGGTGAATTAAGCAGTGTATTTGATAAACCTTTTACGGCTAATTTAGTATCAAATTTACTTAGTGAATCTAAATTAGAGGATATTGATTCCGTAGAACTTGTTATTACAATTCCGGCCGCTTATAAGGAGTTGAAAAATAACTTAAAATTATGGATTGCTGAATTTTTACCTTATCCAGTTGCAAAATCTTCCACAAATACTCTGTCTATTACAATTAAGAAAAACAATATTCGTCACAAGAAAAACCCTAGTGCTTTGTCTTGGAAGTTGAATGCTGATTTATTTAAGTACAAAATATATCTTAAAGGTAATTTTCAATTTATTTCATTAAGTTCTTAATAAATAAATCCTACATGTACCCTGATTATTTTCCATGCATATATATTAAAATGTAATAACCGTATCAAATAAACTAAAAGCCAGTTTCCTTTGAAATAAAGAGCACGAATAAATATATATGCATGTGTGAATCTATATACAGTATAGATGAATTATATTATACGTTAACTGGGATGGTATTATATTAATCGGTATTGAAAATTTGTTAAACCTTGTTTTTACGTTTCGCTCAATGTGAATAGGTCGTTATACGAAAGAAAGTAGAACAATTTCCCAATCCAGATGGATGTTCAAAGATAAAAGTGTACTTTATCATTTAATGTCATGTTATTTTTAGAATGTTGATACATCTGTTGAAGAACTTTTTGGTAATGAGCTTAAAAAGTATTGGGATGCTGATGATTTTACACTTCATGCATCTGGAAGGTAATTTATTATTTCATTAAAAAATTAATGCATATACATAAAATATATTAAATGTAACGCATATTATGAATAAGGTGTATGCATGCAAATAATACTTTTGCATATAATAAAGAGTTTTAGTAAAACGTGTTTTTTATTGCACATACACACCTATTTTTTGAATTATATTTAATTAATTTGTGATGAACCAAATAATTTAAAATTTAAAATAAATATTTTGTATACAGGGAAGACGTAAATGTGATGATGTTGGGACAAGGAAGACCATTTGTACTTAGGCTGCTAAAACCTAAAAGGTTATATCCAAAGCTAGCAAATGGTGATTCAATAAGCATTGAAGAAATCGAAGAAAATCTCAATAAAGTTTGTTCAAAAAAAAAGGTGCAGTGTCAAAACTTATCATGTCCATCTTTGATTGAGGGATTCAATCAACACGATGGAAAAGTGATAATGCGAAATCTACAAAACTACTCTGAAGAAAAATCCAAAGAGTATCGTTGTCTGTGCTTTTGCTTGGATGATACCTTTACTGTAAATGATGATATTTTGTCAAAGCTCAAATTAAATATACAAAATTTAGAGTTATCACAATTAACTCCCACTCGAGTAGCTGATAGAAGAGCTTTATTATACAGGTAATATTTTAATAATTATTGCATTTCTACAGAAAACGCCATATTACATGCTTAGATTATACGTGCATTGATAACAGAAAATTCATCCTTTATGTGAAAGCGGATGCTGGCACTTATATAAAAGAATTTGTAAACAGTGACAATGACCGTACTAAGCCATCTGTTTCGTCGTTACTTGGAACACCAGTCCAAATTATTGATTTAGATGTACTAAGCGTAGAAATCCCTTCTGAATATGCGTGATACAGCAATAATATCCGTTAAAAAGATTCAGATCTATGATGAAATGATGAATTCTGAAGACTTCTTGTCTCAGCACACCAAGCGCTCTGTCCATCTTCAAATACTAAATTCATAATTATGAAAAAAGATGCGTCTAAATTCAGTTGATTTACAGCTTGCGGTGGATGTCTTGATATATCTGAACTGGCTGGTTCGTGTATATATAATACACTTATACGTAGCGCACTTGAGAAAAAAATACTGGTATTTATAGCTTGAGACAAATTCACCAGTTTATTGTTTCACTGGAAAAGTGCGAATAATCAATCTTGATGCCTCCACTTTCCCAATCTTCAATTTCTTCGTTAGTAAGTTGTTTGGGAATATCCAAAGTCATAGACAGAGGTGCTATATTGTGTAGTATATTTTCTATTTTTTTATTAAAACTTTCTATATACGGAGTCAGCAAAGATTTTCCAGCTAATTTGTAAATATTTACAATAATTATTATATACTTGTAATATATTCCTTGTATAATGAACTTATGTTTATACAGGTATGAGGATCAAAATTAATGATATCATCTAATGGTATGCATACAGAGCCTGTGCCTTTATGTAAACTGAACGGACTTTTCAATAAATGCTCCATTCCTTTACTAAAAAACGTATTACCTTATAATTCTTTACCTAACATTTATATCAAGTCTAGGGTAACACAAAGACAATAAAATTTCCATGCCAGTTATTTTATCTCGAGGTAAACAAGCTTGTCTTATCTAAATATAAATATGTACACCTTTATTATCTATCTTTAAATTATACAGTTCATTTATAATCAAAATTTGTATATTTTAAAAGTGGCCTAGCCATAATTTCATTATATTATATTATATTAAATAACTATAATATAAATATATATATATATATATATTTTAATTTATTATGTTGATTAAAACTATGTATCATTTATAAAACTATATTATATTAGTATAATAGTATAGTATTACAGTTTTCCATAACATGGGAGCTGATCCATCCCAACAAGTTTGTATAAGTTTCTGATAAGACTCTATTATATATATTTAAAACTAAATAAACTGACTGCGTATATCTGGGATACAATTGTTCATTATTTCATTGACGTTATCTACAACTTTATGTCCTTTTTTGAAAAAATCTTGTTCTTCTAATAACTTAGGTAGAAATTTCAAAGCTATTTCATATGCGCGCCTATAAGGTAATTATAAACAATAATAAGTATTAATATATAATCACGTCGACAATAAAATATATATATATATATATATGTTTTGTGTTGTATAGTGTTTAAAAATATTTTAAAGACGACACATTTATATAAACATTATATATACATATATCAATATATATATAAACATTATATATATGTATATATTATAAACATTATATATATACATATATATACAGTTAAACATTTAATACCTGCTCATCTTAGTGGCGGAATTTTGCTGAAGTCTAACCCTTTTTGCTTGTGACCCAGACCCCTATATATATAAATTGTTAAATAAATAATATATTTTTATATAAATTATAGTAATATAAAAATTTTTGCCTACAGTTATTAAAGACAAATATTCAATTATAACGGCTCTTCCTTCAGAAGATAAATTTCGCGCAGATTTATCGCAAATCCAACCATGAATACCCCTTCTTCCGGAGTAAACCCATATAATACATGAAAATCCAAAATCCTCTACAAAAATTAAAAATGTCTTTGATTAAATAACTTATAAATGTTAATTATGTCAATAATGCACTTCGAATACATTCTTTATTGCATATACAGTACATATTAAATATTATGACTATAAAAATATATAAGTAAAACAAAAACTCTAATCTTTTATATATATATATATATATATATATATATATATTATTATGGTTATTTATTAGTAAATAATTATTAAATATTGAATAATAATTATATTATAAAGTACCTTTCAAAGCGGTTTCTAATATTTCCACAGCTAAAGCAAGAAATTGCCTATTAGCAAAGTACATATATTAAAAAAAGTACGTACCAGCATTTTTTACACACAGTTTTTTCTTGGCAACATGTGCGTACATCATCGTAATCGTCCATATCTATGTCTAATACGAACTCCTTTTCTGTTGCGTAAAATTTCTCCTTGACTCTAATATCTTTTTCGGACACAGGAAAGCTATATATAGCTCCAATATCTATTTTATGCGGCATTTTATTCATAGACAATATTTTATTCTGAAGTTGCTGAGCATTTTGAAAAGCTTGCCACCTGTAAACAAAATTATAAATAGCTTTATATTATTAGTGTATCGAAAACTATATATATTTATGTGTGTATATGTATTTATTTACAGATATATATATGTATATATATTAATATATATGTGTATATAAAAAAAATATATATATATATATATGTATATAAGTGTATATGTATATAAGTGTATATGTATAAATATATATATATTTATATTTGTATTTATATATATAAATATATATATGTACATATGTCTATATACGTATATATGCATATATTTAAATATTATTATGTATATATGTCTATATATAAGTATTTACATGTATATATATATGTATGTATGTATATGTATAAATATATATATTATATATGAATATATATAAACATATATATGTATATATATCTAACAAGATATATTTCTATTATATGCGTTGATATTTATAATATAAAAATACTGTTTACTGTATGGATTAGACAAAGTTATATTACCGCATGTAGTACTCTTCAGTTTCTGTGGATACAGCAAAAGAAAACTCTCTTCGTAAGAATTTCTGAGAATCTCCTTGTTCTTTGGAACATATAATTATTTTTTTATCTAACCATTATATGAGAGCCAACGGTAAAGTGCATCAAATGGAAATATTCGGTCTAAATAATAAAAACCACAGTATAAATAATACCATAATAAAATTTTAAATCTTGCTGAGTTACTATTGTCATAAAAAAAAAAATAAATTAGGTTTTTTTTCTATTTTAAAGCGGATATGACTTATTTAAAAAATAAAATACATAGTTTAACTTAAAAAAATAGCTTTAAGGTTTTAGCTCGTTGAATAAAGCATCATTTTTAGTTTGATCTGCCCAAATGATTCTAACACGAGTGGAGCAAATACTGCCAAATAGAAGTACTGAGTAATATTGACACACTATTGTCTTCCATAGCATTGGTTCTTCATCTGTTTCTAAACCGCCAAACATGAAAAGAAACTGCTTAGCGCATTCCTCACTAAATTATATATTTAAGTATTATATTCACAAACCTGTCGAAAAGCAGTTTACAGTGTGCTGAGTTTGGAGGAAATAGTAAAACTTTTTGTAATCCTTGAAAACGTAGAATTTTGGATATAAAGTGTTTTAACTAGAACAAATTTTGATTTTTTATGATATAACCTTACAGATAATTCACATTTTTTTTTCTCACTTCTACATCTTGCTCGAGCGGCTTTAGGTAACCAAGAAACATAAACCATACGAGATCTTTCATCTTCCCACATTCCCCAGAAAGTTGGTCCTTCCATGCCACGGTTAAGTCGTAATTGTAATCGTGGCTGTAATTCTTGTTCGTGTTTTTCTTCTTTGGTATTTGGAGCTACTTTTATGTTAGGTTTTTCATTTGAAATGGGCGTGGAGTCAGGAGATTTATATGGAAGGTCTGTTCTAGACTTTAAACTTATTAAGCTGGGTGGAGCTGTATTTCTGAATATATAGTTATATAAGTGATCTGTGAATATATCATTATACTGATTTTTATTATTTTCATATACGTTGAAATTGAAGTCATTATTTTCAAGCATATTGACTGTATTACAGTGATTATTATTTTCATAGTATGAATTGCTTGTATAAGGACCCTGACTTGTAGCAAGAGGATAAGTTGCCATAAATCCGCTACTATTCATGCACTGATGCCTTTGATTTTGTATATATACAGGTAGCGTATTGAACAAATATTCATGACTATTTTCCTCAATATTTTTGGGAGAAAAATCATGAAATATTGGGTTTACATTTGTACTTGATGTTTTACTAGTCACATCACTACTTGATAAAGGGGATTTTGTTGTTAATGAACAGGCGTCGCAATATTTGGTTTTTTGCTTAAGTTTGATACAAGCTTTTTCAAATTCTTTTAAATAATCTACAACTTCGGGTTCAACAATATTTGTTTCTTCGTATGAGGGGCTGTAAAGGTTTTGGAAATATATGCTTTGATCAGGATTTGCTTTTTCATCGCAATAGCAAATTTCTTTATTATAATAATTATCAGGATATAATAAACTAGTTTCGTGTCCTTCAGTGTCTTTATCTGTATAACCTAAAAATAGTGTTGTACATTTATTATTTTAATTCCAATATACAGGACTATAATTTATATTAATAGTTTTGAGAAGAAATTCTTCTTTTTCTACTATATATATTCTATAACTTTAAATATATATTGTAAATATTACTATGAAGAATGTAACAACTAGCATATACTATATGTTCTATAGTATATATAATCTAAATATATGATTACTTTGGTTTTGTAATTCTGTAACAAACATTATGATGCTTAAATTTGCTAGTTAAAAAAATCTTTTTGTCATAATATGGGGTAACAGTAATTTTTGCTTGATTGTATGAAGATGAGATAAAAAATTTAATACGTATATATATATAGATGGCCTTCTCTAAATTAATTTGTTTATTTTGTTAAACGAACTTTATCCGGATTTGAACTAAAAGTTTTAACGGTGATTTATGAGCTTAAAGAATAATAATTATGAAATTAAAAAAAATACAAAAAGATATATGTCTAGAAATTAATTTTGCATCGAGCTGTAGGGTAGTACAAACAAAAACACCACCAGAAATTTATTTAATTAAATCAAATTCAATATCATTGCGATGGTTTTATATAACCAACTTTGCAATAAATACGCTAATAAGAGTAATCGTTTTATAAACTGGAGTTTAAAAGTACAAATTTGTTTTCCGAGTGTACTTTTAATATTGAAAAATTATTTTTTTTCTGGTAATAACATAGATTTCAACAACAATTATTATTCAATAATATCATCGTAAGGCAATTAGATTAATTTTGATGTGTCTAATATTTTGAGACATATCCTTTACTTTATGATAAGTCAATAATTAGACACTTTTCAAAAAATTCAATTATTCAGTCTCAGTTATAATTGTATGCATACAAAATTCTCAAAAAAATCAATAAATTGACATATTGGATGATGTTCATTACAATAGTTAGTTTGAATAGCAACCTATCACAGCGTTAATCATTTAAAATGTATAAGTAATTTATATTGTATGAATAATTTTAATACTAGTGAATATTGTATAGAGATTTATGCAATTTATCTTATTGATTGATGTTTATTTTTTATTAATAAATAATTGAAATAATAGTGTAATAGGCAAGATAATTCAGCTGATGATTATATGAGATACAGGTTTTTAAAGAATTTTCACATATTTATTCAAATATACACTGTACCCATAACTCTTGATTTTCATTATTTCCAAGAGATTACGTGAAATTAAGTATTATGCGTTTTATGTACGTAAATTTGTTGATAGTCTTAATTGAATGTGACTTTGAGGTATATGCTTTTCCATACAACTAAGCTAATGTTCACAGTATTTGGTGAACATTTTCGACAATTATAATAAAAATAAGCTGTATCAGTAAGTAACAGTTGGGTGTTCAGTATATATAAGTAGTGAAAAATGATTCATTATAAAAGATGAGAAGTAAAGTTGGTCAAAAAAACAACTAGAACAATATAAAAATACTAATTTATACGAAAAAGTAAATATAAATTATGCTAAAGCGCCATATGACTTGTCATCGTGATTTTGCTTTTGTACGTATGCCCGAGCGGTTAAGGGGGCGGACTTAAGATCCCCTGGTCGTCAGACCGCGTGGGTTCGAATCCCACTGCGTACACTTTTTGCAAAAAAAATACTATTTACGGAATAATGCTTTTTTAGTAAACTGATCGGCTGTACGTATGCCCGAGCGGTTAAGGGGGCGGACTTAAGATCCCCTGGTCGTCAGACCGCGTGGGTTCGAATCCCACTGCGTACATATTATTACTCCAAAATTGGTAATTTTAGGAATGAGGGATGATTTTGATTATGTAAAGGAATATTCCAAGTACGGGGTTGCTCTACGTGTATTCCACGTCCTCTAACCTCTCTTAATTTCTCTTTACCGCCACCAGCTTTTATAGCTGATAACAAAGAACTGTCTAGTAGATCTGCATCTTCCTTTGTTTGAGTATGACTCCAACGAAAGTTGGCACGGTCAGCACCAACCAGACTAAGACGTATGATATGACCGGGGCGGAAATACCAAGCAATAGGTTCAAAACTTAGAACGACGCATTCAGTGCCGCCTATATAAAAAAAAAAAATCAAAAAACACTGGATATTGCAATGCAATCAATTTTCTATATATAGAATTAATAATTGCCGATAATAATATAACCAATTATTATAGTTTTATAAGTACCTATGGTAAAATGGTGAGCTAGACGGTCTCCTGTTTGATAAACTATGTCCGCAGAACCTATCCGAGATTTTTGACGAAGAGTGGCGTCATAGGGTCTAAGACGATCAGCATCTAATGGAGGAAAAGTGCAGCTAGCCCAGTTTGATAATCCAGAGATATTTTGAGATTTATTCAGCGCTAATGTTGGCCTATGCGATAAAAGTATTCTTCCTTCAGTAACATAGTGTACTCTATTATTAACTAAATCAATGTCTTCAAGATATGCAAATACAGTAACATCCATTACAGGAATAGGCAGTAATTTATTCACTTGCACTTTCTTTTGGTTATTGAAGAATTCTCTGCGTATATCTCCAGCTTTTTGGATTAATTCTTCGTTTAAGTTGAGGGAAAATCGCAATATTGGACTACCTACAACTCTTAAGGGTCTAGTTAAAGGAGAGGAACTAAACATAAGCATATTTCCCGTTGAAGTTCCAAAGGAAAATGACCAGTATGGATAGTTAAAGAACTGGCTTAATACCAAAGATATTTCCTTTCGTTTATTTATAGACTTTGGTTTCAATTCACGGTATGAATGAGATTGCATTCGAAATGGGTGTTTAGCTATAACCCATCTTGATAATCCACGTGTAGTTGCATTATAATCAACATCGTAACTTATGTAATTTATATTTGAGTATTTTTCTTCATTCTCAAAAGCCCCATGAGTAAGGTTACTTAATAATTTATATGAATATTCTAAAGGAGCTTGATTTGGGCTCTGATTTTGTGGGTTCAGGTTACATTTGTCCACAATCATTTGCGACAAAATGTATAATAGAGTTTTTTTTTTGAAGTAGTTCATCGAAACAATTAAATTTTTGTATATTGAAGTTTTAAGAATATCCAATTTACATTTCAAATGATTAATTTTTTTATCATAGTATGATTCTGGTTTTTCGAATTTAGTCTCTGTGGCGTCAAATATAAGATCTAACTCTTTCACGTTTCGAGGAGGAAACTCATTTGAGGCTATCCATCGCTCTTCACCAACAGACCAGAAATGAACTGGTGCTATCATTGATTTTGCCGCGTTATTTAATGTCCAGCATTTATTTCGCATGGAACAATCCAAGAATCTGAAACAATAAATGAATAAATGAGCACTCTATTAAAACATTTGAGCAGTTTTGAATATAACATCCAATTATTAGTACAAATAATTATTCAAATTCTTGTTGTTTAACAGATCTAGTCTAATTACTTTCTATATATGACAAACTTTATAATAATTTCTTTGTATGTCCATATATGAATTATTTATTATTAATAAATATCATAAATATAATTATTACCTTATTATATCCCAATACATCTCGATTTCAAAATGAGAGTGCGAACCTCCAGAGTAGGGAGAACAATTTTGTCTACCTGTATGTGTCCATGGGCCAATTATTAATTTGTGATTAGCCTAATTCAAATAAAAACCACATATTTTACCGTAGTCTTATTATCATTTTGCAATGCTTCAAATAAACGAGCTGCTCCTCTAACACTAGATGCATCACAATAGCCCCCCACTATATATACTGAAGTCTAATTAAAATTATGACTATTATTATTTAAGTACATCAGAATTTCGAATTTTTGTAGGAATACTTTCAGGGACACCGAATTGGGTAACCGCTATTTTAATAGACTCTTTACCAGACGGGTGAGGAAATACCACAAAATCATCTGTATAATGAATGAATTCGACCATGTGGCTCATGTTCCAATTAGCGCTGTGCTGTTTTATTGCTATAGGAAGAGATGATTCACGTGATTTCACAGGTGCAGCAATTCCGAAAGTAAATATAAACTAAAAGGTCACGATAAACTTTAATATATATAGCGTATGTATTCAAATAAATAAAACATTTTCTTTCAAAGTATAATTAATTCTTGTTTGCTTAAAAATACTATTCTACATATATGGTATTCAATAATGCGTTATGTAACAAATATTATTATACCGACACATAATTTATATAATATAACCTTATATGTCTAACTACTATATGTGTACATATGTATATATTTATATATGTATGTATATAGTATATATGTATTTATGTATATATGTATAGATGTATATAAGTATATAGGTATATATATATATGTATATATAGATTTATGTACGTATATTTATTGTCTTACTCCAGATGTCAATTGCCAGTCATAACTGAAATCAAGAAGCATATGTTTTTTTGGTGTACCGGATTTTTCAAAAGCCATTGTAAGACCGGTATAATCTTCAACGAAAGCAGAACAAACAATACCACCCGGCTGAATTAAATCGTGAACAACATTAACTAGTTAAAAGTGACACGAAAAATTAAATACCTGGTGTAAATAGCGCTAAGACAGCTTTTATGTCACTCATTGCAGCTAAATGTAAACCTGTCATGCCATCGTACGAAAAACCCCCTGTAGCAACTTTTCCGTCATACCAAAATTGTTCAGAAAGCCAATTCTTCAAAAACTAACATGGAAATTCAATAATAATTTCGTAGTATTCACAACAGCAATAAACTATTTATCAATGAAATATGTTAAATATAACAACATATAATCTTTAGAGTAATTAAAGCTTAAATCGGCTACATGCACATTTCCCATTTTATCACCAACATCTTATATCAAATACGTTGAATAGTGCAAAAATAATATAATTTCTATATATATATATATAGATATATGTATAGATATATGTATAGATATATGTATAGATATATTTATTTGCTTATACACACATACATTATTATATATATTACGGATGTGTAAGCAAATATCATCCTAACTTTATGAATTTATTTATTTGATTAATTTGCTTTTAAGTTCTTACTTTGAAGTCTGCAAATTCAGTTGGAGAAAGATCCACAGGTCTGTATCCAAACGAAGCTCCAGTCCCTCTGGTGTCAGCAACAATCACTATATAGCCATTAGTAACAAGTGCATCAACGAGCTGCCAGCTCCATACATTTGCAGTTGAACTTCCCATGGGTTGACCCCAGAGTGAAATCATTGTAAAAGGCCATTTTATGGTCATTCTTCTATTATAACGAGTTATTGTCAATAGAGATTGTGTTGTGTGTCCAGGTTCTTTTTGTCTTAATGAAGTGCGCTTTGGCAACTTCAAATATTTCTCATACATGGATTTATAAGCAGGTTCCGAAATAAAGTCCAATACATTATATACTAAGTTGGGAGGCATATAAATATCGGCAGCTAGTTCTACACCATCTACCATTTGGATATATTTAGAAATAACTACAGGAAGCTCTTTTTTAGAAGATATTAAAAAATCGACATTTATATGAGGTTTGAAATCTATCCAATGATGATCATTTGCTACTGGAGTGGGTATACCTGATAAGAAGTAATTTCCAACTAATAGAATAGAGGCTATCATAAGTGAATAAACTGTAAAATAACGTATTTTAGCAAAACGGTAGACTGCTACTAAATTAGTTATGAATCCGAATACGTCTATATAGAACATCATAGTTAAGACATATGGAATAATATTATAAAGAAATTCATCTGTATCGCAGTATTTGAATATATACAAACTATTTACTACTGAAAAGAAATTATCGCTTCCATCATGGATTTGTAAATGTGTTTTATTGAGCTGATTAAGTTGTATACGATGATGTATATATATCCAAATATCTGGATATAGCACAGTTTTGAACATTAGGCCTCCAAATATGTTACCCGTCAAATTAAGAAGTAAATTAAAAGACGTTATAAGACCAAAAAAAGTAACACGTTTTGTATATGATGCAGCTGATGATAACCATAATAAAATGACCCATTTAAATACCATAATTGCTATCCCATTTCTTATATATTCAGCAAGTGGTATATGTATATGCGGATGTCCATCAATATGGGGATGAACAAGACTTATAAATTTGCTTAATATTTCTAATTCTTCCATATTAGAATTTGGCCTCAATAATTCTACAGATGGGTGTTTCGGAGGTTTAACAAATATGTCATGATCCCATACGTTCATTCTTAGAATAAAGTAATGCATTCCAAAGGATACTGTTAATAGCAATATTCTTAATTGTATCATGTGATCTATGGAACACCAATCCACACATCTTTTATATAAAAGGCGGAAAAAACTTTTAATACTATACTTCAGATTAATTAACATATTTACTGTATTTGCGTTCAACTCCATATATTTACATTTTATGATATTCAGTATTTTTGCCAAAGATAAATGAAATATAAAATTCCATGTAATTATAAATGCACTGTCCTTTCCTTCATTTATTGCACTATTAAAATCCGTTGTTAGTAATACAGGTTTTTCAGTTTCAGTAGTACACGGTTTATATTCCTTTAGGAATTCCGATGCAGAATAATTCTTTCTATAAATTAATGGTGTATCTAATAATGAAGGTAAACTATTGTTGTAATTGTCTGTATAACCAAGTGTACTACTAGCCTCCAAAGATCTGCGCTTTTTATTACGTATACCAAATAAATTACAGGGTGACATATTATTACTACTCTCAGTAGGTTTATATGTGTATCTATTAGACGGGGAAATAGTTGTATAAAAATTGAACTTTCGTAACTTGGGTGATTTAGCATTTTTAGTTGATACATTAATACGCTCACAAAAATATGAACAATCAGAAGGCAAATTAATTATGTTGCAAGTATTTAATCGCATTCTTTTTTTGTTTTCCCATGTTTTGGATTGGTAAAGGATAGACTCAGACGATGTCTTACATATATGTAATTTTCTCGTTTCATAATTTATGTTCGTATCATCTAAAAATTGTCTTCTTGTTATCATTTTATCTAATTGAGATTTTAAAGCATAATTTCGGTGTAGTTATGCTTTTCTCGTAAACTATTTTTCTTTGAAACCGGGAGTGGTTACTGCTATACATATATATCTTAAATGTTAAAAAAAAATTAAGATCAGAATCATAATAAAAAAACGATCAATAGCGAATGTTTTGCAGATGTAATGGTTAATTTAGTCGTATTTCATAATATGTAAAAATTTAGTTAAGAGTAACAATAATTTTGTTTCGAAGCGCCTTATAAATTTTGTTTTTTATATACATAGAAATAATTACTTTGAGTTATTTAATTTAACTTATTTTTAACTGTTTAAAGTACACACTAATGTATTGATATATTTTTTTTTTAATTTTATATAACATAGATTAATAAATCATGTTTTACAAATAAGCGTAATTTTAATAATGCAGTTGAAATGTTTCAGAAAAAAAAAAAATTTTATATTCAGAAAAAAACATAAGAGTGTTAATATTAAAAAAAAAAATTATAATAATAATATAAGATAGTATACAAAACATATATTTATATAAAGCTGTATTATACATCCTTTTATTTAATACTAATATGAATTTAACAAATATTTATCATTAATTTATTCATAATTCAGTATGGGTAGATCAAACAAATAGATTAATAAAAAAAAAACCGTTATATGATACCTTATATCATGTAACACATCTCATGAATATAAATGAGTGTACAGAGTGCTTAATAATTGTTTATATTAAGTTATAATAATTGATGGTTTATTATATTAAATCCACAGAACACATTCTCACTATATACGAGTATATATATATACTTAGATAAAAGAATGTAATTGACAGTATTTAATAATAACAAAATTATAGAAGGAGTATACGTATATATAAATTATATTTTGTACTTTAATATGCAAAGTAGCTTCATGTATATATATAATGTATGTTTACCAAAAAAAAATTTGTTTAAATAGAAAAACATATTTGACGTATAATAAGCAGGTGTTTAGTTAAATATATAATATAAGGTTAACATATTTTAAGATTTATTAGATGTATGATGTTAAAATAATAAATGTAAATATTCTTGTAAATAAAGTTGTGCTTAGAATGGCAGAAGATCTCAAACTAAATCCACCTCTTCAACGGCAAAACGCTTACGGAAAATCCTTTATACGGAAGCTACAAGTTATGCAGCAAATTCCGATATGTATAAACTCTATGTACTCAATACATCCTACCCTAGTCAACCTCATGTTTTCTTAAACGAAATGAAGTTAAAATTTTTTGAATTGGGTCGATCGAAATTATCTCGACGGAGTTTGCTTTTGCTTCATTCCTCTTTTTATTGGTTTCAATTTTTGAACATGTTCTATGAAAGTCCTGTAACTTTTGACGGTGTAGTTGTGGATGCTTATTTTCTCCTAGCCTGCCTATTAGTTTACTTATTTGTTATAATTCCTGTTCTATCATTACAGCTTTCTTTATCACAGTACTTTAAGGGGTCATATGTGGTATGATACCATTGTATATATACACAAGTTTACAAACTAATAATGTATCTATAGTTAATTTGATTCATGTTTAACTTTTATAATTTAATTAGGAAACTATACAAATAAACTAAAACCACTATATAAATGCTCTATATATATATATATATATATATATATATATACATGTATACATATATACATACATATATATACAAACATACATATATACATATATACATTCATATATACATATATATATACATAGTTAAATACATGTATACATACATGTATACATACATATATACATACATATATACATACATATATACATACATATATACATACATATATACATACATATATACATACATATATACATATGTAGATACATACATACATATATACATATATACATATATACATATATACATATATACATATATACATAGATACATATATACATATATACATATATACATACATACATACATACATACATATATACATATATATATGTATATATGTATATACATATATAGATAAATTACATACATACGCATATATATATAATATAATAAATATACTATTAAATAAAATTATATACACTAGTTATAGCGCAGATATCCATACATTAAAAAATCAAATATGCACAATTGCTCAGAAAATATATACTGCCGTAAATACACTTTTTATTGGATTTAATGTTTTCCACTTGGGAGAAAATTTGATGAGATCTTGTGAATTAATTCGAACCACTGCTATGACGATTGCATATGCAATAAAAGAACTAAAAATTTATTTGTATAAAATGATGTTCTTAAACCCCGTCACTGCTTGTACGAGATACATTGAAAATCCTTACTACTGTACCTTGGACGTCGATTGTATACAAAATATGAAGTTATATAACTGCGACGTAAATAAAGTACGATTTAAATATGCATTTATTAAATATAGTAATTATAGATATGCTTTTACATATATGAGGAAATATGTGTATAATATAATAAATATATATATATACAATTAAATATATATTTGTTTGATTACTGCATAAAATATTTTATAATAAAAATAATACTATACAGTTATAAAATAATTATTTAATATAAACTATAACACTACAGTAAATAATTAATTATATAATTTAATTAATTTTTTATTTTCAATGTTAAGATGCTATCAAACTGGAAAACAATTAAGCTCCCGTTTATGTCTGTATACTTACATTACCCATTGTTTATCTGTTTCTCATTAATATTAGCTTTGACTTATCTATATCACATATGTTCTAACCGAACCAAGCGGGAAAGTAAGTATCATCATAAAATAAACCATTCTTAGTCAGTTTACGCGCAACTTATGGGGCATATGCAATTTTTTTTTTTATTAGCTGCAGTATATTTTTAGCTCCTGGTAGTCAATTAGGCGTTCAACATTTAACAAGTATGTCTATTTCATATACGAAGTTAAATTAATTTGTAATTATATATAAGAATATATATATATATATATATATATATATGTATTAAAAAATATATATTCAAAAGTTTATTTATATATATATATATATATATAATTAATTTAACTAGCATAAATTTTTGTAGTTTATTAAATTATTTGCTTACATGTAGAGCACTCAAATGTTTTTAAATGCTATACTGTATAATTAACATAAACTATGTTTAGAATTCAAATCTCATGAACAAATCTTCAAGTCATCTTTTTGGTTTTCTGTATGTAATTATATCCTTCGAGTGGCTCCTTTACACCATAACGCTACTATTTTATTTATTTCTAATGACTCGTAAGTTTTACCATACTATTTATGTTTTTATAGATTAAAACTTCCCGTCGTTTTTTTGTCTAAATGGTTTGGCTGTGTTTCTTTTGCCGGAATTTTTTTTACTATAGCTTTACTTTATGGAATTGAGGGGTAAAAATCCAAAAAAAAAAAAAAAAAAAAGAGCAGACAAGTTAAAATCGTTAAACGTGAAGAAATTCAATGTTTCAGAATTAAAACAAATGAAAGAATATATACCTGAGTTTGAAGCACTTAGTTTGAAAATATACACCAAATTTGATGTATACATAAGGCCATGGAAGCAAATAAATGACTGGAATCTAAATCGATCGTCAGATGGAATAATTGTAGCAATTTTCTTTTTTATTTGCCTTTTATCTGTCAGTTGTTTACTAATTGAACTACACAGTTTCAAGTACTTAGTTCTGGTCAAAGTAATTTTCTTTTTTTTTTTTAAATTTTTATACTTAGGAAATGAGTTTATCATTTGGAATGAAGCCTGTCAAAAAAATTCATATTATTTTTGCTGCTACTTTGGCTGGATTTTACGTATTACTTCCCTCTATAGTATTCCATCCCTTTTTGGAAGCCTTATCAACAAGATTTCTAGTAATATATAGTTTTTCTATTAAATACAGTAAAATAAAGTGTGTAATATTATAATAGTATATCATGGTTGAGTATATACGGAACTTATATAATTTTTTAGCTTATTTATACTATATGAATGCATGTAAAAATTAGTGCATATGGTGATATTAAATACAGCTATATAATAATATAATATAATATAATATAATTATTCTTATCTGTATGATATTATGCGTTAATTTTAACAATTCATATAATAAATATATATATTCATTACTATTTAATATTTTACTATAATTATAAATAATCGTAATAATGGAAAGTTGAAACTTAAATTAAAATATTTCTTACCAGTACAACTTGTTAACAGCAGCTCTATTCACCAATATCTTCAAATTGCCTACAATATTTTTTTTGGCAACTGTAGTATGTTATAATATTTTTATAATTACTTTAATAGCTTGTAATTGGACTTTCATCAACAAGGGAGCAGAATGCGTTATGGCTAACAAGTAAGGTTTTTTAATTTTCAACTTTGCTTCAGTATCTCATAGTTTATACAGTGTCTGTATATATACTTCATACACAACATTTCTTTACACAAGGACACATCTTACGTCTTTTTCTTACGGCATTATCAACGTATTACAACTATTTTTCTTTTTATTATTAATACCATGTATATGCGCTATTTTCGGCAATCAGTCTTACACAGTAATGTTAATCAAACACCTAGTATATTATTAGACAAATGTCAAGAGTGTAATCATTGGAGATGTAGAGTATGCTCGCCATTTTATAAATTTAAAACTTTCAGGTAAATTATACATCAAAATTTTTCACATCTTTTAATATAAAGTGACTTGTACATATATAAAAAAATATGTCTAATTAATTTAATCTCTATACAAAAATATTGTATAACTTATTATTCAATTATAAAAAGTTTTATAAATTATTTAGTATGCTATATACATATCTATAATGCTTTTTAATATTTGTTATTTTATCTAAAATATGTATATATATATATTCAAAAATAAAGGTTTTTGCTCTTTACAATATATATTAGTAATGTTATATATTATCTATATAGCTATTTTAAACTAATTAATATACATTAAAAACTATAAACTATGTACACTAATAAAAAATTACTTAGTAATCATAAATTGTTTTTTTATCTTACAGTTTATTAAATCATTTTATTAAAAGTAATATAATTACCTTTTTATAGAGATTTTACGAAAAAAATACTCTCGTAACTCAATGAAGTTTTCTGAATTAAGTTTAATATGGTCAATATGTATAAAGTTTTTTGTCCCCTGGTTCATCATTATCAATTATTTATGTCCAACAGAAAGCTTTATGACAAAAGTCCCTGATATTCCAATAATTACCCTTTATACAAAGCTGTTCTGTATGTATCAATAATTCTTGTTTTAATTTATTAGGCTATGTTTGTTTTATCACAATGGTTATTCTTGCTCTTATTTTCACCTTCACTCCTTCCGTAAGTAATAAATGTAATTATAATTTAGACAAAATAATTACACCTCAATGAAAAATATATGCTGTATAATTAAATATTATGACAGATAAATACAATAAAGTATACCTTACTTGATTAAGTTTAAAAACAGTTATTAATTTATTTTATATGATTTATGCTTTATAAGCAGTAGACGTTTTTGATGTATATAGCAACATTTTACTGCATTACTTTTATTATATAAGCTTTTGTATAAACCTTTTTTTTTTTTTTTAATTTATTGTCTTTATTCTTTTTTATAAGATATGCACTACCAAAGCAAATAATTACATTAATAATAATAATATATTAATAATTATATAAATAGTTCGTGATAATATCGCATACATTATTTTGAATAGATAAGAAGAAACGTAGCTCAATATCGTAAAAGTCCAATGAATACAAGAACCCTTAAATTTGACGATTATGACTTTTCGCCTTTCCACAACAATCATATTGGTTACTTTGAAGATTTCAAAGACCCAGATGAAGTTTGGGCTAAAAGTCTTATGACTGTTCCTTCGTAAACTTGATATCCTTTTTGCCAATTTATTATGTGTCAAAAACTTAGATGTATAGTATGTTTTTTTTTATAGATATATATATCTATAAAGATTAAAGAAATTTAAGTTTATTTAGATTTAAATCTTTATGAAAATTTAAATAATAAACAGTTGTGTATATGGATACAATATTACAAATAAATATAATTTTTATATAATACTTTAAATTTCCATACTATCTTATATTAACACATACATATATTTAGTAACATATATTCATTTATTTGCAAACAAACAAAAAATTTTACTCCTTAGCTTCAAATATCAAGCTGAAATATTCTTATTGGCGTCTGCTATATATTTATAATAAAATATATTTGCAAACTTGATTAAAATTAAGCAATTTGCATTATTTCGTGAATAATTTTTTAATAATTGAAAATTGTAACATAACAATTTGCTATAAAATAAGAAAGAAATTATTTATTTTCTAATTCATGTACCCAGATTTGAAGACCAGTTTTATATGTAATAATATAATCAGTTAAACAGCAATACAATTTTTTTGTATACTTAAAATATGAGAAGTTCAACTAATCATAATTTTTTTGAGAATTTACCTTTTCTTGAAATCAAAGATATAATTAGTAAAATGATATAATTGTCATTATGACAGAGCCAGTTGAAGATGAAAAAAAAGCTGAATTATATCTCAAGTTGAAGTCTTGTAATAAAGTGCTTTTAACACCATATTTATATATGGATATAATAAGAGATAGTTGGTCAAACTGTAAAAATAACAAAAATCATGAAAATTTATTTGTTGTCGGCTCCCTCCAAAATATAATTAAATACATACCAAACATAAATAATAATTGTGATATATCATTTATTATTTTATTATCTATTTTCCATTTTGAAATGATGTATGGCTACATAGAGCCACCACTCAAGGATAGCCTTAAAAAAATTTATTGGTACATATCTGAAAAAATAAAAGAAAAAAAGCTGAGGGTCCCCATATGTAAGGAGCCATATAGAGATATAATAAAGTTTATGTTAGGAGAGTTAAATAGAACAGTGATGTTTAAGGAGAATTTTATGCTGAATTTATGTAGTTGTGTATATGTATTATATGGTGATTATATGATAAATCGTATCAGTTTAATAGCACATGATGAGTCTTATTTTTATTCTAACTGGGCAGTCAGGACAGAAATAGAATATTCAATAGAATCATCAGAAATATATTCCGAAATAGTAAAACGACAATTGCGCATATGCGATATTCTCCTTTATGCTTTTAACGGTCTGATAATACTGTTTTCGTACATCAAAAAAAATTCATCTAATCATATATGTATAGAGCACCTAAAAACTTTATACATCATAGCTTTTATTTTTCAAAAAGATCTTGATAATCTTATTTCTTCCTTTAGTTATTTGATTGCTCGTTCTATTAGCGTTTTCGCTTTTTCTGAAATAGCTCATGACTCGTACGCAAATTTTCTTGTTTCTTGGACCGAATTCAGCAAGCCTCTCTCTCTGATACAATCTCGTGTTAAGACTATTAATGGTATTTACGTAATATATACTTTTATTACAACTAACTTATGATAACACTTGTAAATAAGCTCTCATTGACAAATATATTCACATATATATATACATATATATATACACATATATATACATACATATACATATACATATACATGTATATACACATATATATATACACATATATATACATACATATATATACATACATATATATATACATATATATATGTATATATATATGTACATAGATATAGATACTATATAAATAAATTGAATGAAAGAGTTGCTAAAATAGTGCGTTTCGTTTATGTATATGCAATTAATTAAAGTTTGAGCATTTAAATTTATACGTTTTCTGAATATTATAATAGTAGGTGATTTAATTAATTGCATAATTTTTATCATTTAAAGACATTATATCAACAAATTTTATAATTTTTAAGTACATATTTCATGGAATTCTGTTAGATCAATTGAGAGTCTGGTTACCATTTGACTGGAGTTACACAAACAGTGAAATGATTGTAACAAAAGTTAATCCAATCTCTAAAGTTTTGATCAGTTTATTAGCAAAGTTACATGCAGCGGATTGGGATGTATTCAAACAAATCAAAATAATTCATGATTTAGAACCAACTCAAAATATCGAGACTTCCACTAAAACGATTTTAAATGACTCTCAGAGTATATTGACTCCTTTTGAAGCTTACAAAGAACTTGAAGTTTTAATAAATGCTGATTCTAACGATAACACTTCCGTTAGCAATTTTATGGTTGCTGCTTTTGATTCTGATTTCAATGAATTATTAATTCAAGCTCGAACTAGTCCCAAAAGCTTTGATCGAATAAATTACACCAAAAAAAACTGTATAGAAAAAGAGGAACCTCTTCAACAGTTAAAGAGCGTCACCGTACGCAAAAATTCAAATATGGAGCCCATGGTAAAATTTGAACCTAAAAAAGGGTTCACAGATAACACAAATATCATGGAAACCAAAAGAGAGGATACTTTTGAAGAAAAAAAAGATTTAGAAAGAATTAAACCATTAATATCAAATAACTCAGTTTATGACTGGGAAATTTCTATCAAAGACTTAATAATTGAAAATCAAATAGGAGCTGGAGCTACTTCAATAGTACACAAAGGTATTTGGCACGGAACAGAAGTGGCTATTAAAAAAATGACTTCCTCATTGGTAGACCCCCAAGAAATGTTAAAATATAAACAAGAAATTCAAATTCTTTTCAAATTACGTCACCCAAATCTAACACTATTTATGGGTGCCTCTATTCGCCAGGAACCGTATTTTGTAGTCATGGAGTTTTGTGAAGGAGGAGATCTTTTTTCATTCCTTCATATTCCTAATTCGTAAGTAGTTTAGTAAAATTATAGCTTTATATTCACATTTATGATAGTATGCATTTACTTGAGTATATATATATGTACTTCATCTTCATATTATATATATACATACTGTCTATATATATATTGACATATATATATTAAATATATATCTTGTATATATATATTGTATATATATATTGTATATATATTGGATATATATATTGTATATATATATTGTATATATATATTGGATATATATATTGTATCTAGATATTGTATATATATTTTATCTATGTATATATATATGTACATATATATATATATGTATATATATATGTATATACTCATATACCTGTACATATATATAGATACTCATATATATATATACTTTTATATATAAATACTTATATATATACTTATATATATATATACATTTATATATAAATACTTATATATATATATATATATTCTTTTATATATATAGTTATATATATATAATTTAAACAATTTATGGTAATAAACATTATACAGACTATGAATATTTCTTTGTGTAATTCATAGAATTTTTTTTTGTTAAATAAATTAATCGATGTATAGACAGTGTGCTCGTATTGTATTATGATGAAATTTATTAAAATGTTTTGATGACGCTGATTCAAAGCGTCAAAATGATTCATTCTAATCTTCTCACTGATGTTTATTATTATTGTTATTGCTAAAATAATTATTGTAGTATGAAGTTAGGGTATATTTTATTGTATTTTGGTTATACAAAAAACTCATATTAAAATATGCATGTGTAATATTATTATTCTATTCAGCATATATACATATTATTATTAATTATTATTAATTAATAATTATATAATTTTTAATATTATATTGATTATTATTATTATTATTATTAATAATTATATTATCATGTATATCATTAATATGTAATTATTTGCAATCAGAACTCCCCATGCAATACAAAATTTGTCAATTCAACAGATGTTAAAAATAGCAACAGATATCGCAAAAGGAATGGCATATTTACACAATTTGTCACCTCAAGTTATTCATCGTGACCTAAAAAGCTTGAATATATTACTATCTAAAGTTCTGAGGTCACCATACGATGAGCCTTTGGCTAAGGTATATAATACAAACATGATATAGACGCAGATTAGTGACTTCGGATTATCTCAATTAAGAGAGGTAAACTCGACCTCCATGTATTACACTCGAAGCTCCGTTGGTACATGTCATTGGATGGCTCCAGAAGTTCTTTTAGCACAACCTTATGATGAATCAATTGATGTTTATTCTTATGGAGTTCTTCTTTACGAAATCTTTTCTCGTTCCATCCCCTATTCAAATCAAAATCCCATAAATGTTGCTGCTGCAGTGTCTCAAGGTCAGCGTCCCAATTTGCAAGATATCCCTCAAAATATTCCCGACTCAATACTGTAATTTTACAAAGAATAAAAATTGATCATCAAAATTTTATTTACTAGTAATTACTTTATTATATACACATTTAAATTTATTACATTATATTAAAGCAATATATATATTTAATAGTAGCAAATGTCTATAGGTTCATTTATTTTTGTATATTGTTTGCATTAAATAGTTTTTTAGATCTTTAATCGAAATCTGTTGGCATCAAGATTCAAGAAAACGTCCCACATTTCCTCAAATACTGCATATTTTAAGATCAATATCTTCTTGAGTAAGAAAGCTTGCAGATCCAATCATTTATAGTTTATCAAATACTTAACTTTTTTAATTTTTGTCATTAAGAGGTTTTTTTTTTTTTTTATTAGTTAAAATATATTTTTGTATCCTATAATGTACCCTATAAATCAAAAAAAAACTTACCACCTGTTTTATATACGAATATATAGGCTTTAATGAACGGTTGAAAGATGTTTTTTGCTTTATATTGTAAACACAAGTATTATTAGAATAATTTTTTTTTTCTATATACTGAAATTCCTTAAACATCTTTTTTCTCTCTATTGCTTATTACACCTTATACTCTGGGAGTTTTTTTTTTTTGACAAAATGACAATAAGAGTTGAATGTTTTAGCGCATATGAAACTTGTATTACAATAAATAACTATTTTTAAGTAAAGGGGTTTTTTTTCTTTTCATATTATTATATTTTACATAATTTTATACAAATAAAACTTTTTTTTTTGGGTTTATAACTATAATACTAAAAAAAAAAAACAATAACTTTTTATAACATTATCTAATAAGTTTAATATAGTAGAAATTTATTTTTAAGCCGCATGGGTGTTATATAAATATATTTTTCGGAAAAAAAAGTCGGCATCTAATTTAATCGACTAATAAAAAAAAAAAAAACCTTTTTTATTTTATATACATGTGTAATCACCAATAAATTGACTTGGGCTTCATCTCTAGCTCTAATATGGAAAAAGGAAAGAAGACAGATATCATTATGAATGAATCATACGGGCTTGTAGACCAAGACAATAAGATAAAACTAAGTTCTACAGAAAAGCCAAATAGAAATTTAAGTCGTTCATATCAAATGCTTGAAGAGGCTGGCTCAGATTTGATTCGATCTTGGTCTCAAAAAATCAATGAAAAAAAACAAAATCTTAATGTAAACGATGTGGAAGAAATTGATGAGAAAAAAAAAAAAAAAAAAAAAGATATTTTTGATACTTCGATAAAACGTCGTCGTGAAATACATTTGCAGAGTGCCGATTTATTTGATAACTTTAGCCCACTGCAAAAACAAAGGCAGCTATGGAAGCCAACATTGCCTGATGTATTCACAATGTCTTCAAATGTCATATTAGAGCCTGTAGACGCTCCAGAACTTCCGCAAAAAGACGAAGCAGTTCTTAAAAGTCTTCACCCTCAAATATTTGGGCAGCCTTGTTTAATGGCACAATCAGATTCACGTAAGTAAAAAATTAATACGCGTATAATGCATATAGGTTGAATTTACATAACTATATATATATATAGATATAAATTAATACATTTAATTCGTAATATATTAGAGTTACCTAATTCAATGACTATTTCGAAGCCTTATAAAATTGGAATAATACTATCTGGAGGCCCAGCTCCTGGTGGACATAACGTTATAGCAGGTTTATATGATTACATCAAACAAGCTCATTCGAATAGTCAAGTTTTTGGTTTTATGGGTGGTTTGGATGGAATTTTGCACGGGAATTATCGAGTTATAACTGATGATTTTATGAACCGGTTCAGGAATCAAGGTGGATTTGATATGCTATGGTCAGGAAGAGGACGCATATCCGGTTCTTCGGACATGATATTAGCAGCAAATGTATGTAAAGATTTAAACTTAGATGGATTAGTAATTGTTGGAGGAGACGGTACTCTTTCCAACGCAGCACTATTAGCTGAATTCTTTGCTAAACATATGCCCCAGTGCAAAGTTATTGGTGTACCAAAAACCATAGACGGAGATTTAAGAAACGCATGGGTAGAAATATCATTTGGTTTTGATACAGCTGCAAAAACTTATTCAGAACTTATTGGTAATTTATGTACTGATATTACAACAAATCAAGTAAGAAAAAAAAAAAAAAAAAAAAAAATTAGTTTTTATACCATTTTGTTCGTGTTATGGGTAGAAGTGCTTCGCATTTGGTAGCTGAATGCGCTTTCCAATCAAGGCCAAATATAGTCCTGATAGGAGAGGAAATAGAAAGGGATAAAACAACTTTGCCAAAAATTATAGATCACATTTGCAATACAATTTTAGAAAGAAAAGAAAAGGTAAATAAAAAAAAAAAAAAAAAAAAAAAAGGGTTCCAAATTTGGGATCATTTTGATTCCTGAAGGTTTGATCGAATTTATACCGGATATTAAATTATTAAACACGGAATTAAACGCAATTTTAGCGGAAATTAACGTTAGTATATATTCAAATTATGTTTGTATATAGATTAATGAAAATGATGACATAAAGTCTTTAGTATTAGAAAAATTGAAGCCCGAAGCTCGAAAAGCTTGGGACTTTTTACCACAATTGATTCATGATCAATTATTGATGGACAGAGAAGCTACAGGATATATACAAGTCGCTAAAATTGCAACGGAAAGATTGCTGAAGTATTTAGTCATTGTTGAGTTACAAAAACGAAAAAAAATTTTTGATGATTTGATGATAATGACGCATTATTTCGGCTATGAAGGTCGCTGCGCTATGCCTTCAAATTTTGACGCTAATTATTGCTATTGTTTAGGATACAATGCTGGTGTCTTAATAGCGCATAATAAAACTGGATATGTTAGTGTAATCAGAAGACTCGAGCAGCATCCAACTCTTTGGGCTCCAGGAGCGGTTCCAATAACGCGTATGATGGAAATTAAAAAAACAGCAAACAATATCGAGTTTCCTGCTGTTTCTCGTCAGTTGTTTGATTTGAATGGAGCCTTATTTAAGGTCTTATCTGAAGTAATAGACACATTTACATATTATTCATATCTTAGGTACGAAACAAATGGCGTTTAGAGGAATACTACCGTTGCCCTGGGCCAATACAATTTGAAGGACCTGTTGCAAATATTGCAAATTACTCAATAACGATTCCCAAAGAGGTAATTCAATGTTATTTTGTACTTTTAATAGACGGATTTGCTATCTGGAGACATAGATCGTATTGTTGGTTTTGGAAGAGCCGTTGCCCCTAAAAGACCTGGTGCTCTTAGTCTGCTTCAGAAACAACGTCTTCAACACATGTAATATATTTATATATATATACAAATATAGATATTTGCACATACATAGAAATATATATTAATATTTACATATAGTTGTGCATACATATATATATATATATATACAAATATAGATATTTGCACATACATATAAATATATATTAATATTTACATATAATTGTGCATACATATATATTTATGTATATAAATATAGATATTTCCACATACATATAAATATATATTAATATTTACATATAATTGTGCATACATATATATTTATGTATATAGATATGTATGAATAATGATATATATATATATTAATATACATTAGTTAATTATTTCCTAACAATTAATTTATCATGAATAATTTTATATGCTATATATATATATATATATATATTATTAATATTATATATTTAATAATATGTAACATTGTATATAATTATATATACTTTTGTATCTCTGAGCGATATGCATATATATGTTTAGCTCCCTTTACGAGTAAAATTTATTGCATAAATCAAATTTATTCATTTTTTGTATAGTTTAATAAATTATAGATAAATTAAACATAATATAATATATTAATGATCAAATAAATGCCTCTCTTTTTTTTAGTCCTGAAATACCCGCCATTTGTCGAGATCCTTATGCTCGAGCAGTTTCTGGCCCGGAATATTTCCCAAGGGACCCTTTCACACAAAGGCAAATACTAATACACTATCCATACAGTTGCAATACAAATAAATTTTATCTTTATGAAGTGATGAGCGATCGTTCAATTGAACCTGTTAGCTCCAAGTTAAAGATTGGAATAGTGTATTTATCGAGGCAGGCTCCAGGTGTTCAAAATGTATTGTGGGGAATTATGGAGCGCCTCAAATTGGTACAGGGCTCATGTATCGGATTTTATGGCACAGATGGTTTGTGTAATGGAAAATATATAACAGTTAATGATTCGGTAATAAAATTTGATATACAAATACATAAATTCGTATTTACAGATATAAATAAATTACTTATATATATATATATATATATACAAATATATATATATATATATATATACAAATATGGAAATTTTCACATATAAATATATATCAATAATAACATATTGATATGCATACATATATATATATATACAAATATAGACTTTGGCACATATATATATATATATATATATGTATAAGTATAAATGTATATATGTATGCATATACACGAAGGTTTGAAACGTACTATATTTATATTTCAATTAATATCAAATTTTATAAATAATATATTAATACTTACTATTGCAGCTATATTGAATATATACTCAGTTACTGTTATAAACGACTATTAGACTTAGACTGAATTTATTTTTGTTAGGATTTAGAGTTATATTTAAATCAAGGCGGTTTAGAGCTGTTGGGGCGAGGAGCGGTTCACGGACTTCTTAATGAAGAAAGTCGAGAAAAAGCTCGAAAAACGTGTGTTGAACTTGAATTGGATGGACTTATATTAGTGGGCTCAAGTTTAGCCATGACTGAAGCAGCTTTGACGGCGGAATATTTTTTGGCAAAGAATTGCCGAACTTCAATAATAGGGGTTCCAGCGACTGGTTCAAATAACTTAACGCACGAGCTTATAGAGACCAGTATAGGATTTGATACGTCAAGTAAAGTGTGTATATATTTAAATTAGCATCACTCGATTTTTTTAGGTTTATGCGTCATTAATAGGCAACGTGTTAACCGATGCGGCATCTATGCCAAAATATTGGCACTTTGTTCGTTTGATGGGTCGTCAGCCTTCAAATGAAGTGCTCGAATGCGCTTTACAAACCCACCCCAATGTTGTTATTATTGCAGAAGAATACGGAGCAGCAAACAAATCCTTAGGAGACGTCGTAAAAGACATAGCGGATGTTGTTTGTAATCGAGCGGACATGGGAAAAAATTTTGGGTCTGTTTTGATTCCAGACAGTTTATTTGTTCATTTGCCTAATATGAAATCTCTGCTTAACGAACTCTCCAAACTTGTACATAGAGCAACTAAAGCGAACGCCTTAGACAAGTTACAGGTACCTATTCTTTGATAATTATATTCACCTTAAAGATACACGTCCACAATGATAGACACACTAATTACTTTTATTACACATATTTATTCAAACAATCATTATATAATAGTTTTGTATAAATATATATGTACATATATAAAAAAATATACTCGTGTATATATATATATATATATATATATATATATATATATGTGACAAAATATACATATATATGTATATTTATATGTAGGAATGTATATATCTGTACAAATATATGTATATATATATATGTTAAAAAGTATAATTTTGATATACATATATATATTTATATATGTACATGTATAAGTTTTACATATATATGTATATATATATGTATATACATATATATATATATGTCAAAAAAAATATACAGATATATATATTTTTATGTAAAGGATGTATATATATATACATTTAGATAGTATATACATGTATAATTTTTTACAGTGCAACCAAAAAGTTTTTTTTAACTTTAGATAATAAATACATATTAAAATTTATATATTTAAAGTTAGTGTATAATAATATAATTTACGAATAATTATTTTTTTTTTTTTTTAGAACGAATTGGACCGAGTAGATGAGATTGATTCGACAGATCAAAACACATGGGTATCAAAAATCACTCCATGGTCTTTAGCGTTATTCAAATCTCTGCCTCAATTTATTCGTAAAGAGTTGACTCAGACTAATTCTGGCGAGGTAATGTTGAGGAATGTGTTTGCAATTCTGTAGTAATTTTTTTCTAGTTAATAATAAAATTTATTATTTAATTTATAAATATTTGAGGATTATTTGCACAGATGGGATTCACTATGATAGAGACTGAAGTTTTATTAAGTCAAATGGTCAATGACGAGCTAAAATTACGAAAAAAAGCTGGACTTTTTAAAGGAAAATTTAACCCTGTATCGCATTTCTTTGGATATCAAGGACGTTCTTCCATGCCATCAAGATTTGACGCTCAGCTTGCATTTGCCTACGGGTAAGATATGTGTATAATATTTCTTTAATTATATAAAGATATATATTAATGAAAAATTTTTAATATATATATATATTATTAATTCTTTATTGGATATATATTGTAAATATATATATACATATATATATACATATATATATGTATATATGTATATCTTTATATATGTATATATGTATATATGTATATATGTATATATGTATATATGTATATATGTATATATGTATATATGTATATATGTATATATGTATATATGTATATATGTATATATGTATATATGTATATAT
>JAQIFP010000059.1:22161-34720 GCA_030141585.1 Ophryocystis elektroscirrha
TATATATACATTAATATGGACACATATTAATATATACTCTTTATAAATAAATGATAATCATATGATTTATATAATTATGTGCTTGGATCTGTCTATCATATTATACGTATCTACATACATTTCTAGATAAGTATCTACGTACATTTCTACATACGTATCTACATACATTTCTACATACGTATCTACATACATTTCTACATACGTATCTACATATATTTCTACATACGTATCTACATACATGGATGTATATACCTGTATATTTATCTGTGCATATATAACTTTAACTATATATATATTTATATCTGTGTATATATGTATAAACAATTATATTCATATACTTATATACTATAATACATATATATTTTTATACATCTATATTATTATACATACATATAAATATAGACATATATTTATATACATATATATTAATATACATATATATTAAAATATATATATATATATAAGTATACATAGATATTAATATACATAGATATTAGTATAAATATATATTAATATACATATATATTAATATACATATATATTGATATACATATCAAAAAATTTACACATATATGTATATGTAGATATATGCATATTAGTATATACGTATGTATTTGGATATTTGTAAATGAATATATTCTTGAATACGCAAATTAAATAATTTTTTTTAATGATTGATATAGCTTATCTGGTATTTCGTTGTTGATGTAAATTTATGATATGAAAATATTACATTTTGATTATTATATGCCGCTTTATGTAATGTCTGACATTTGCTTTTTTTACTTAGATACATTAAGCGATTCTGATAGCGATTGGAGCGCATCGGAATATTCTCAAGATAGCGCAGATCACTTTGATTCATCATCCTCCAGTTCAAATGAAAGCGAGCAGTTTATAACAATCAATAATTTTTTTCGTGATAAGGAACACTTTTCCAAATTATTGGAAGTATGGGTTGATTTAAAGATAATTAATACTCAATTTTTAAAAGATTGGATTAATAACTTTGATAATTTTGAAGCTTATAATGCTTTTTCAAGTTTAATTTAAATAAGTTATTTTTATTTAAAGTTTATTTATTCCAAACTAGCTCGAATTAAAAAATAATTTTGAAAAAATAATTAAATAATGTATATATTGGAGTCATTGAGTGCTATGCTATAGTACAAATAATTTTACGTAGTACTTGAAAAATAATTAGTTACATATTATTCAAGTGCATGCACATCTATGTTAAATCAAGAAGATGTTATAAAAAATGTGTTTGGATGGAACCCTTATATAGACAAGCAAGGCATATATATAAACATATTAAAAATTTAGTTCTAAAAATAACCAAACTAATGCTCAACAGCAGCTCCCAGAATGGGCTGCTGCAAATCATGAAATAACAAAGTTAACGGATTTAGTATGCACTTATAAAAACCAAATGTCTTTCAGTACCAACGACAATTATTAGAAATATCTGAGCAGCACCAAGCTTTATTAGTAAGCGTATAACTTTTATATGTTTAAAACGTGTTTATCACTATATTTATATAAACTTAAATTGAAAAGCACTACTTTCTAATAATGAATAATTTAAATTTTTTATATTTTATATAATAATTATCGGCGGGTGGTAATAAATAATATATTTATTTACAATGTTACATTATTACTGTTATTAAATATATTACAATAATATATATATATATATATATATATATATATATATATATATATATATTTATGGGTATAATACGTAAACTTATTTTTATATAAATAATTTGAGAATATTATAGCACTAAACAAGTTTTATTATTTCTATGTAATTATTATTTAAGATAAAGATAACTATTATTTATTTCTTCAAGTGCAGGATGACCAAAAACATCTAGCTGAGTTACTGGAGCCATATTTTGATGCATCTAAACAAGAACTGACGAAAACGCTAGACGAATCTGTTTTGTTGTATAAAAAAGGCTTAGACTTTCGGTTATTAGAATTTGAAGAAGACTGTCGAAGAATACAACAGACTGAACGCGCTTTACAAAGAAAGATTGAGGACTGCACTTTAACGTACGAGGCTTCGCTTGTTGAAACCAAAAGTAATCATTTTTATTTATTTATTTATTTATAACACCAGACCTTGCGGAGCAACATCTACTTGCGCAAATATACGAGCAGCAGAAAGTTATACAGTAAGTGACATCTTTACTTTACACGCAAGTTCATAAGTAATTAAACGTACAGTAATACTCTTCCTTCAAATACATAAGTATATAGTATACACGTATATTATCTTTGAAGTTTTTAAGCATATGAAGAACATCTAGCTGATAAATTTATGTATATAAGGTATAATTGTAATCAAAATACATCTATACCAATACATATACACCTTTATATATATATCAATGCATATACATATACGTATATATAAAACTATGCACATATGTACATATAAACTATGTATAAGTGCACCTATATATACATAGATACAAATAAATCTACAGAAATACATACAAATGCTTATATATAAATGCACATATATACATATATATATACAAATATACACATACATTTATGCACATATATTAACATATATATATACATGTAGATAAATATATACATATTGATACACATAGATATATACATATAAATATACATGTAAATATACATGTATATATATATAAGAGGACATATATGTATACATATATATATTTATATATACAAATACATACATGTATATATATATATATATAAAAGCACATATGTTTATACACATGTATATAATTACATATATACATATAAATATATACATTCACCTATGCATAAATGTAAACATGTGAATACACACACATATATATATATATATATATATATATATAATTATCTGAACATATCCATGTACAAATATTGAATAATTCTGTCAGACGTGTGGTATTTTAGATGTCAGCAAATAGAGTTAGACGAATTACGATTCCAAAGAGATTTATACGCCGATGAATCTTTCCGTTTGAGACAATTATGTCGATATGGAGATTTTAGACCTTTAGAAAGTACGCTATTGTAAAAATCGTTATTTTTGCAGCAATAAAAAAAGAAAGATCTTATACTCAAAGCCCCCGGTCAATGCATCAAAAAAAAGCTTCAGTGAAGCCTCAGTAATTTTCATAATGTAATAATAAATTTCTTTAGGTTTGAATGGATGGATAATATTAAAAGAAATCCCAAAGAAATTTTACAGTAATACATTAATTATATGTTTAATTATAATTATAATAAAAAGGAATATATATAGTTAATACTAATTTAAATTGTTTAGAAAATTTTTCTCTATTGCAAAAGTATAAACTAAAAAAATGTCATTTATTATTAATATATATATATATATATATATACATATATATATTATATATGTGTATGGTAAATAGAATAACTTTAACAATCTTTATATTATTATTTTATGCATTCAGAGAGCCAGAGCCTATTCGTAAAAGCAGTATAGTGCCAACAGGAGTTCAGTTAGCAAAAAGACCATGGGTTTTGCCTCAAGGAAAAAAACATGAAAAAGAAAAAAAGAATGAATCCGAAAAAAAAGAAATTAAAAATGAAATTAAAAAAAAAAATGAATCAGAAAAAAAAGAGAAAATTAAAAACGAAGAGCCAAAAGCCTTATTAGTGCCCCAAATAAGCGCTAAAACTTCGGAGCAGAAAAATAATGTGAATGAAATACAGCACTTTTTAAGCGTTTCTCCCATAAGTAAACTAACAAGTCAAACATCCAACTTCGAGCAAACAAAGTCTGCACAAAGTTCTTTTGAAGCGTTGACCCCTTCTGTCGTTAATAGTGCAGGTATGTAAATCTTTATACTAATGAACTCATTGGAGTTGATTGATAATGAATTGCTTGCTCGAACTTTAAAAATGTAGTATCTCAATAAAAAAAAAAAAAAAAAAAAAAAGCACTGAATTTGGAATAACATATAATTGTAAACCAAAAATATGTACTTTCTTTTTTTATACACAAAAGTTTTATATACTAACTCATTCATAAATATTTTTTTATATGACTAATAAAATTCTTTTTAGATTCAGAAATTACCTCGGTTTCAGCCGCTCTGCAATCACAGCGGTCTTCCTTTATTTTGCCTGAAAACGAATTGCAGCGTTTGAAGGGATCCGGTGTTGGTCTTCCATTGGGATCATCACGGAGGAAAAAAACACAGTCTAGTGCTCTTGACTATCAAAAAGTGCTTACAGTTCGCCCAAATCAAGCAAGAAAATCTTCCCAGGAAGTCTCTTCCGAGGCGATATCTCGATTTTTAAGCTCCGCCAACGAGACTTTATATAAAAATGCTAATTAAAAAAAAAAAAAAAAAAAAAATTATTCAGTTTCTTCACTTTGTGATGTCCCAGAATCATCTTCAGAGGGAGTAGTCATATTTGTCAAATTAACAGCTGCTTTAGCATTTTCCTTTGTAAAAACATGAGAAGCTACAGTAGGACGTCTTCTTGTTTCAGATTGGCCTCTTACAGCTGAGGAAATTACCTAAAAATTTAGAGTACTTTTTTTTTTTATTACTGATTTATCGTGGATTCTATGATACTGAGTAGGCTGGTTTGCAATAAGGGGTCCTTTTTTTTTTAATTTGAAACGTTCCATACAAGTAGCACACGTAGGTAGATTATTCCCCATTAGAATGCCTTCTTTTATAACTTTTTTTGTTAAAAATAAATTACACGTTTATATGTTTATAAAAATAAAAAAAAAAGAATAAAAAAATATATTCAAAAAATCACGTTTTTAATTTGGCTTCCTCTATTTTTTCTCTAAATCGTATGGCGGCTTCTAAAGCTCCTTTCATTCCTAAGTCTTTAACGTAAAACAATTTATGATGTTGTTTTCCCATAATAGCCCAAGTAGCGTTCCATGCTCTTCCTGCTTGATGCCATATAACTCCTCTTCTTCCAGATTGTGGGACACCGTTTCTATATATAATATTGGAATCATTTTTAGAGATAACTTCATTGTCTTCTTCACTCTTCGAAATTTGCCTTGTTTTACGTTTATTTGAAGCTGACTCTTTTAGAATACATTCTTTTTTACTTTCTAGTAGTATTTCTGCTTCTTTGGATACTTCTTTAGGAGCTTCATTCTGTTCAGAGTGTTTCGGGATTTCATTTTCATCGGAACCTTCAATGGCGGCTAATTCAGCTTTATTCGAGTTTAAATCTAATAGATTTAAAGCCATTGTGCTAACGGAACTACTAACTAAAAAGTCGTCTAATGACTCGCACCCTATGCATTTATATTTTTTTTTTTCGACTTTGTCAATTTACCTTCATTTACGATCAATAACTCGATTTCCGTAACTTTTGTATAAAAATATCGCAATTGAGCAAGAAGCGGCTTCTAATATCAGTAAGTAATTTTAATCATATAAAGTTTTTCCGATATTACAACTGTATTTTGCGCATATATCGCAAAAGTATATTTACAATAAAAATATGACATCTTTGTGAGTGCTCCACAAATAACATACAGTATGTTTATAGTATGTCGTATGTACATATATATCAATATAAACATATTTTTACATATAACATATAAATGTCTTTTAATATATGCTATATATATATATATATATCTATAGAAATTTATGTGTATACGTAACTGGCATTATAATTTTATATATGTCTATCTGTATATCTATATACATACATTTATATAAATGTAGACATAAATATATATAGATATATAAATATAAATAAATAAATATATATATATATATATCTGTGTATACGTTACTGGCATTATGATTTTATATATGTCTATCTGTATATCTATATATATATATATATAAAATCATAGAAATATCTATATATATAGCTATTTATACAACTATATGTTTTAGCATAGATACGTCTATATATATCTATGTTTATATGAATATATGTATCTATATACCTAATTATATATATAATTATTCATATAACTATACATATATATTCATATATATTTATATACATATATTTATATATAAATTTATTTATATATGTATGTTCATATTAACATATAAGTGGATTTTTGTTACATTTATTAATATACTAATTTATAAATATGAGTACGTATAATTATATGCTTAGATGTAATTATCGTATTAGTATACTCATAAAAACAATGAGAGATGAAAACAGTAAAAACAATTTACCAATGAAAAAGTTGATGATTCAGTCTTTAAACTTTCAAGAACCTCTGAAGTTAATGTAGCGTTTACATAGTCTTTGAGTTCTTCAGCATCTTTTTGAAATATACCCGTTAAACTAGAGAGGGCATTTGCTGCTATTTTTATATTTAAAAATTCCTAATAAAAAATGTACAGTTTTATATTGGAATTACCAATAATAAATCAGAATTCTTTAAATGGGACATTCGTGATACGCTTATATTACGATAATATCTACGCCTGTACATCTTATAAATTAGAGGTTTATATTACAATGCTAATATCTTAAAATTTGTGTTTGTATCAACCCCTCCAAGGTTTGCATAATAGGAAGCTGCGGCGTTTATTTGGAAGTCTATTTTTTTTTTTTTTTTTTTTTTTTTTTTACCATTCAAGTTTTCAAATTGTTGAATTTTTTGCTTTAATATATCAACAAATCTTTCCTATAGGAAATTAAAGTTGAGTGTACATTACTGGTACAATATTTGGTATTTTAGAAGAATGTAAATGATCAAAAGAAGTGGCTTCATCTAAATAGGCATTATATTTGGTCTGTATGAGCATTTTGACGCCATTGAGGTTATTGCATAAATGAAATAATTTTTCTGGGGCTACATTATCCGTTAGTTCCCCTGTTATAGAGCACACAGCATTTATTATATAGTGCCGCTTAAATGCCGCTAATATCAGAGGTTGTTCCTTTATAAAATATAGCATGGAATATAATTACTTGAGTTAACGAATAATAACGCATGTAATTTTGGCTAAAAATCTATATTAAATAATATTATTTTTGTTGCAAGAATTACAATAAAAGAAGGGTCTCCATATACACCCATTATGATATCCAAATCTTCAGGATCTTTTGCTAATAATAGAAGCACTTCTATTAATGGCTTCATCGTCGAGTCATTGTCAAGATACTTAATATATTCTTTTATTAAAGGTCTAACTAAAATATGCATAGATACGCAATTTATGTTTAATTCTTACTTGAAAAAAGATCAGGAAGATTTTGTAGTACGGATTTTATTTTATTTATGTTTTCTACTGTCTTCAAAATAACAAATTTGTCGGAGTATTCTAATAATCTTATTAGGGATAAAGTTAACTGAGCCCATGGATCTACTGTAGCAAAGGGATATAAGGAATTTTGTAAACGTATGTTTACAGCCTAAAATAGAAAAATTAAAAAAAAAAAAAAACTATTAGAAATGTGTTGGAAATGCATTATATTAGTAAATTATTATACCAGTAGTTTAGATTGTAATTCAGTAGCTGCTGTTTTGACTGTTTTGGGCTCAATGTTTTCTTTATTGCAATTATAATCTTTGAAGAAAAACCATTTTATTAATAAAATTACCTTTATATCGTGAAGATAATTCATTAGATCTTCTTTTTTTATTTGGGAGTAACCGACCGTTCGTGGCTTCACTCGAATCAAGTGATTTGTGCATTGTTGAAACTTCAGGATAACTTAAATGATTAGTGGGAACCAGAGATATATTAGTTAATTTAGAAACTTCACTAGATGATAAATAACGATTGAACATATTTTTATCGTGCATAAACGATCTTGCATTGTATAAAGGCTTATAAGTTAATTGATGTAGCCAGTTTGGAGTACATAAAGTATTTTTTATATAAGGACCCGAAGTAATATTGGTGGGGTGTAAACATTGCATAGTTGATATTTCTCTATTATCTAAAATTGAAGTTTGTATATAACTTGAAATACTTCCACTTGACGATTTATGGGCAGACATACTCGTGTATATTGAATATAGTTAGTAATATTTAAATTAATTCATCTTCTACGTGGGTTTTTTTTTTTTTTAAAAACTAAGAACTTTGGGTTGAAGTCGGGAGTTGAATAATAGGAAAAAAAATGTGAATTTGAAAATAAATTATTAGAGAAAAGTTTATAATATGTCCTATTTAATATAATAGCTCCTATATTATATTTAAGTAGTTCAATTTATAACTAATACTGCTGATTATACCATATCATAAAATAGGAATATAGAAATTTACAAATTTATGTACTCTCAATATAGATGGTAGTTCAAACATAAATAGGAAAAATTTGTGTAAATTTTAGAAAAACACATAAAAGACATAAATAAAGAAAATTTGTTACTCTCTCTTAGATTTTCTTCGAAAGATGAAACGGAATAAATATACACTGGCAAATAGTAAAGTAAGTCCCAATACATATTGAAAAATTGAGTAAGCTTGTCGATGGGGATTACTGGAGACTAGTTTATTATATAGCTTAAAAAGTACAGCTATTTGGTCATCTTTCATTATAACGGGTGTATTATTATCACGAGAAAAGATATTAGCTAAATTTTGATTTGTTTTAATTTGACTGTACGGTTTATAATTGCAGACACAAAGATAGTTATAAAACATAAGTCTAAGTGTATCATCAAACCGTATCATGTACTGTTTCTGAATAAGCTTCGTAGCTTCCTTTACAGCTGCTTTATTTTTATTCATGTAGAATTTTGTTAGATTGAAGCATTTGATCATCTTTTCAATCTTCCATGAAGCTACTGCTACCTTCGTATAGTCCATGTGCGTATTTAGGATAGGTTGTTCTTCAAAGTATTTTTGTATATAGATATCCACATCTTTATACATTTCATTCGCTTTTCCAACTCCCCACCATGTAAATAAAAATATTAACACTTTCATCATTTTCTGCTTCAATACTTTATTATTTTGTTACATAAAATTATATTTTTCATTTATATGGATAATTCTAGCTTATAAGTCATTGGATAACGTATTAGTAATTTCTAATTGTTTGTTGTAGACAATTTATACAATATTTTGTAATATGGAACAAAAACTCGAAAATGATTAAAATATAAGAAAAAAGTTGTAAATTATTTGATTTGAGTTGTACTTCGGAGAAATTGATAGTAACATGTCATATTTTATATATAGTTTATGATTAAAAAATTATTGTTCAAGAAATTGCGATGAAGTGCGCCTTATGCATAGTAAAACTCCAAAAAAATTAACTATGACATTATTTAAAGATTAATAAATAGTATGAATCAGTTAAAAGAGAATCAAATGATACATTTAAGGATTTCAAGTCTACATAAATTTAAATTGCCGTATAGTCAATGCACAATAGCTAGGTTTCCTAAGGACATTGATATAGAAAAACTTGCACGACCCATAAAAGCAGAAATAGACGAATTTGTTGACACTGCTAATAATTCGGTACTAGCATATTTTTCCTTTTAATTTTAATTAGTCCGAACTCTCAAACTATCGGCAATTTTCCAAAAGCTTGAGAAAAACAAGAGCAAGTTGGCCTTCGTGGAAATTCATTGACAGTAATAATAAGCAGCTCCTAGGCAATAAGTTGGCTATGGATTTCTCTGTCTACTTTCTTGCTATACAAAGGGTAATCTTTACTACATATATATATATATATATATATATATATATTATTTATTTATATGTATTCAACCATAATTAATATGTTTAGTGATATACTATATAAGTTGTATATAAAGTTGATTATATAATAATTAGAAAGTTTTTTTTTTTATATACCCTCTAACTATATATAGCTAGCAAAGAACTGATATTTATTTATATGTTGTATTGCTTATCAGCATTCTTAATAGGGAAACGAAATAGAAATAATTCCAGTGAATGTTTGGTACGGATTTATCCAGTGCGCTTTTGAACCTACTGACCATGAAGAGGCTTTGGCATCAGATATATTAGAAAAAAAAAGACGTCTGGCTTTACAAACTGAAGAAAAAAATAATGGTACTTTTTTTTTTGTTTTTTTTTTATAAAAATTAGAAAAAATATATCAGAAATTCCTCTCAGTTACTCCAGGTATATTTTGCTAAACAAAAAATAAGCTAGGGGGTCAGTTACCTGATGTATCTAGAGATCTCAAATATACAGAGAAATACGTTTACGCTGAAGACGCAGGATTATTAATGTAAATATTCAACTATCCCTTATTTTCGCATAGTCAACAAAAAAAAAAGTTCAAACAGATGCTAAAATACCGTAAAAATGAATATTTAAGAGAAGATCAAGGGACTGAAAACTCGTAATATTCTATACAGTAGCAATTATAAATTCGTTTTTTTTTTTTTGTTATTCTTTCGTTAAGAGCCTTAAATGTCCGAGAAATAAAAAAAGCCGAAGTCGACTGGGATTTTGATGACCAAGGTTTGGCCTCTGATGATGAAGAATACACTGAAAACGACATTGACAATTTCATTGATGATGTGCAAGTAAAAGATTTTTTTTTTTTTTATTTTATCAGAAAGATGAATATTTGGAGACAGAAAAAGAAGAAGTTTTCACGAAATTAGGACAGGTAAAATTATTATTATGTTTATTAATCATAATCATTAATATTAAATACTCGTTAAAATACATATATACTATTTCTATATAATAAATTTATTCGCATATGTCCTATATATATATATATATATAATTATCTTTTAGTATAATTTTTATATATACATATTACACGTAAGCCATATATATATGTTTATAACATCATTTATGAAACTATATAAAACATTTAGATATAATCTATATATCTATGTATCCATTATATATGTGAGTATTATATATATATGTCCTCATAATATATCATCTATATAGGTGCATTTCCTATATACGTATATGCATGTATTAGCTATAGAAAAATAATTTATACAATAATATATATCTATCATGTACGTATATATATTATACATATATATATTATACATGTATATATTATACATATATATATATTATCAATATATATTGTACATGTATATATTATATATATATATATATCAATATATATATATATATATGTATGTATGTATACATATATACGTGCATGTACGTATATATACATATATTTATGTATTGATCATATATGTATGTATAATTATGTAATATGTATGTATTATGTATATACAAATCGTTTTTTGTTCATCAATGTTTTAACTTTGCAGAAAGTAAGCTCTGCTCTAGAGACACAAAAAGAGCAAGAAGAAGTGGATGAACTTGCTCAATTCTCGGATGATGAAGACGATGAAGACAACGAAACAGTTTTAAGTGGGGCCACAACTGAAACTGACAAAAAATCCTCAGTTTCTTCACAAGTAAAAAAAAAAAAATAAAAAAAAGATTAGAAATTTAAGCAACAAAAAAAAGTTACAGACGAAAACACGTAATATTAATTTCCTATAATTATATTTATTAGTCCTGAGTCAATTAAGCAGAAAGTTATCAGAATATTGTCTTTACAAGGTGGAAGGATGCCTACAAAGGTAAATCAGGCCATATCTTATTTATTATTAAGGACTTTGTTGAACATTTCAACATAACTGACAAAACGTCTGAAATCTTCAAAACTGTTAAAGTAATTTTTTTTTTTTTTTTTATTGCAGTAGAAAATCCTTAATGAAATATGCGAAGTATACACCGAAACCCGTCACGGAGTTTCAGTTCGTCTAATTGAGTTACAAGTAGATCGATAATTGAATTATAATTGTATAATAGTCCCAATTCCGCCAGTAAAGCAATTTTTCATAAAAAAAAAAAATTAATTAAGTGGTAAAATAGCAATGGATACGCCGTTAATATGCGTCACTCGAATGGTACTGATACACGGTTTATTTAATAATGCTTCACAATCTAAGATTGAATCTAAAAGGATATAGTAATAGATTTTATTTACATTTTTCAAATTTTTTTCCTACTGCATTTTCACATGTGCCTTCGAGCAAAACGTAAATATTTTCCTCTACTGTTCCTTCCTCCATGATTATCTCATTTTCGGGCAAGTGTTCTATGCTGCTATTTTCTATCAGTTCTTCAGCAGATATCCTAGAATCATTTTCATTAAGCATTAACTCAAAACCACTTTTAGCAATAACTTGAAAACACTTTTAGCATTAACTCAAAACCACTTTTAGCAATAACTTGAAAACACTTTTAGCATTAACTCAAAACCACTTTTAGCAATAACTTGAAAACACTTTTAGCATTAACTCAAAACCACTTTTAGCAATAACTTGAAAACACTTTTAGCATTAACTCAAAAACACTTTTAGCCTTAACTCGAAAACACTTTTAGCATTAACTCGAAAACACTTTTAGCATTAACTTGAAAACACTTTTAGCATTAACTCAAAAACACTTTTAGCATTAACTCGAAAACACTTTTAGCATTAACTCAAAACCACTTTTAGCAATAACTTGAAAACACTTTTAGCATTAACTCAAAAACACTTTTAGCCTTAACTCGAAAACACTTTTAGCATTAACTCGAAAACACTTTT